>CM041781.1:152146251-152398350 GCA_023374045.1 Limonium bicolor | reverse complement strand
AAACACCTTGTGTGCATACATAAAATTAATTAGTTTAACAACCAAATCTTGCAAAAATTTCACACACACAATAAATATCAGCATCCACAATCACAATGTGACAACAATCTATCAATTTTAACAACACATTAACAATTTTGTAAGCAAAACCGAAACTAAAAAGTTAGGGTTTTTATATACCTTGGCGCGTCTGTTGCTGGGCGGGAGGAGGGCGGCAACGACCACCGACGCGACAACCACAGACGGCGGCGATGTCCGACAAAGGCGGGAGGAGGAGGAGGAGGGCGGGCAACGGCCTTGTGGTGGTGGTAGCGTCAGGGGTGCAAATCGCCGCAGAGAAACAGAGAGAAGAGGGGATGGGTTAGTGAAAGCGTAACTACGTCGGGGCGGGCTGGGGGGCTATTTTAAACGACCTATTTCGGCGGTTCTTTGTTCGGAACCGCCGAAATAGACCCTCTGTAATAATAAAAAAAATAAAAAGACCTATTTCGGCGGTTCCTAACAAAGAACCGCCGAAATAGATGAGTAAATTAAAAAAAAAGAAAAATAGAAACACCTATTTCGGCGGTTTCGTGTAAGGAACCGCCGAAATAGGTCTCTTTTATTTTTTTTATTATTACATAGGGCCTATTTCGGCGGTTCATATCTAGGAACCGCCGAAATAGGTGTCTTCTTTTCAGACTACATACATCTCGGGCCCCTATTTCACGGTTTTATCTATCAACCGCCGAAATAGGGGCGCCGAAATAGGCGTTTTTGTACTAGTGGAGGCGGTGGCATATCAACAAGCTTGATCCGCTCTATCTTTCATTCTTTTCTTTTTGAAGGCTAGCTAGCAATAACTTTCAGATTAATTTCCTTATAGGCCCTCCCCAACAATTACGTACTCCAATCAATGTTAACTTGTAAATACCCTTGAGGAGGGGGTTGGAGTATGTTATAAGTTGTTGTGGGCAATGAGAAAATAAAAGAACTTAAATTATTCTATATAAAATCATTTTCTTCTTTAACTCTTTATCAATAATCAAATATAGAAATCATTTAATTTTGTAGTATATATTGATATATGTAGGAAATAAAACCCCTAAACTATATCATCGCCCCTACATCCTAAACTTATGGTCATTTTACACTTAATCTAACAAGAAATGTCGTGAGGCTTTAGTTCACTTAGTAACTATTCTATAACCCACAAATTTGTGGTAAGATGCAAAATAGTAGACACTGCAATTGAAGAATGTCATGGGGTGGTTCAACATTGGCGTCGCCAAAGAACTTGAAATATTATTCGACAATCATGAGGAGGGCAATGCAGACTTTTTGTTTGTACGAATCAATTAGTGAAAAGTGAGGCTTTACCAGTAAATAGATGAACGATGATTCTTAATTAAAAACGAGTGCTAGGGATGTACAACTCTTTCCCATAACTTTTTAGGGCATGTTCTGAAAGAAGCTTACTTAATAGCTAGATGAATTATTTACAGAATTCAAATCCTAGGGTAGAAAAATATTGCTGTGCACTTCAAGATGTCCCACAAACAAAAATAATACGCCTCCGTCCCGTCATAAGTGTCTCATTTACTTTTTGGCACGCTTTTCCACTTCAATATTAAATATATAGATAAATAATTTTAAAAAAATAATTTTTACA
Organism: Limonium bicolor; assembly: GCA_023374045.1. Classification (NCBI taxonomy): domain Eukaryota; kingdom Viridiplantae; phylum Streptophyta; class Magnoliopsida; order Caryophyllales; family Plumbaginaceae; genus Limonium; species Limonium bicolor. The sequence goes on along the minus strand of CM041781.1, from coordinate 152,396,699 downwards.
ATATATAGTTTTTCACATAAGATTCTATTATAAAAAAAAAATTTATAAAAATATATTATCTTACATGTTAAATATTGAAGTCAAACGACAAGCTCAAATAGTAAAGGGGACAAAGTGAATGGGACGGAGGAGTACTGATTCATCTCACAATTCTTCAATCAATCTAGGCCTTAACATCATAACGTATCTATATAATCACGTACGGTAGGTTTGCGAGTGCGGAATTCATGTAGTGGCAAACGACGAACAAGGCAACAAACAAGCAACATTTCCACAAGTTAACCGCCGAAGTTTTGGTCACGGACCAGGAATCTCCTTCACTGTCTGACTATATTTCAACTGTAGATTTTTAGTGATAAAACAAAATTAAGTGGTTTTGATGACCAGCTCACTTTTGGGTGAAGGGAGGATGCTGACATCATATCCATGCTTCAAAGTAAGTACTTAACGTGCAACAATTTCAACTTCTAATTTTAATGTTCTACATGATTTAATAATATTCGATATAAAAAAAAATTAATAATATATTAGCATTATTTCAATGATGTATAATTTTTTTATAAGGTATCATTTCTTCAAAAATAATTTTTTTAGACAAAAATAATAATAAAAATGATAAGCAAAGCATTATTGATAAATTCACAATTTGATGACTTAACTATAAAGTAATTAATATGTGTTTCTAAAATATTCTAAGTTTTAAATCTTAAAAATTTATAATATATGAGTTAAGTTTAAATATAAGTACGGCAAAGTAAAAACTAGGAGTTGTACAAATAAACAATAATAAATAAATAAAAATGAACTTAATCTATACTAGGGTGGTTTTTAAGGTTTGTGATATAAAGTAATCTTTTTTTAACTCATTTTATATTTTATAATGTCGTCGCTAACTCGATGGATTTTGGGGATTTTAGCCTACATCCTCCACTACAAACCCTAAAATAAGCCTTCAACAATTTAACTCTCTTGGCGTGGTTTTTATAGTGTGTAGTTTAGGGTAATCTTTTGCATTTATCTTTCTCTGATGATTAGAAACATCTACACAACAATCTACAATCGTTTCCATGACTATTATAGAAAAGATGACACTAATTGTTATAAATTTTTTCTGTTGAACTCGTCGAATAATTGTGTCTAAGAATATTTTCTTTGCATTTATCATATTACTAAGCTTGACTGATTGATAAAACCTGAAGGTTATAAATGTTTGGACAAGGTAAATTGAGTTGTTGGAGTTAATTTTGCGTATTCATTTAGCATTTTTTTACGTATCCTTGATAATTTATAAACATTTTCATTGATTATTAGAGACATTTACACAATGTTTTATAATTGTTTCCATCACTATTATAGAAAAAATGACACTAATCGTTATATATCTTTTTCTTTGACCTCTCATCGAATCATTGTGTATAATAATATTTTCTTAGCATTTATTAGTTTACAAATAAAGTTGGACTGATTGATAAACTTGAAGGCGATAAACGTTTGGAAACAATAAATTGAGTTGTTGAAGTCGATTTTACATATTCATAACCTTGTTTTTTATGTATCCACGATAATTTGTAAATGTTTATACTGATGATTAAAAACATGTACACATTCTTCTATAATCGTTTCCATCATGATTTAGAAAAAGATGACACTCACTGTTATATATATCTTATCAAATCATTATGTACACAAATATTTTCTTACCATTTATCAGTTTATAGAGCTTGAGTGATTGATAAACCTGAAGGCTATAAATGTTTGGAAATGATAAACTGAGTTGTTGGAGTTGATTTTACGTATTCTTTTAACATTGGTTTTTACATATCCACAATAATTTATAAAAGTTTTCAGTGGTGATTGGAAACATGTACACAACCTTTTGTAATCGTTTCCATCACTATAATGGAAAAGATGACACTAACTGTTATATATATATATATGTACTTTCCCTTGACCCTTCTTATCAAATCATAATGTATAAGAATATTTTCTTACCATATATCAGTTTATAGAGCTTGAATGATTAATAAATGTGAAGACAATAAACGTTTGGAAACGATTTTACGTATTCATTTAATCTTGTTTTTTACGTATCCACAATAATTTGTAAATGTTCCACTGGTGATTAGAAACATGTACACAACCTTCTAAAATTGTTTTCAAGACTATTTTAAAATAAATGACACTAACTATTACATATATATTCCTTTGGTCGTTCTTATCAAATCATAGTGTATACTCATTTTTTCATATATATATAAACCAATATAATTTAACTAAGAAAGTATTATTTAATAGTTATATATACACATTCTAAAAGTAATTATTATTTTACTAATTATGGAGACATCAATCAATTATATTTATACATTTTAAACTATTGGTTAAAACATTTATAAATAATCATCAACAATAATACAACAATCCAAGCTATTTATAGATAATGAGACAATTGAAATTTGTCCACTAGTGTTACATGGTGATTTAAAGAAAGTGACACATCTATGATTTAATAAATATATATTAATTTTCTTTTGTTAATCTTTCAAGTTAATTGTATTTTATCTAATATATATATGATTTTAGCGTTTTTATTATTTTTTTCATCCTTAATAAACTTTTTCCTAAAAATCATCATCATGTAAAGTCATAAATTAGTTATATCACTAAAATTTAATTTAAGCTTAAACTTTTAAGTTCGATATTCTATAAAAGCATTATGTATCACTTTAAAATTTTAAAAATATAAATATTTAGTTTAGTGATTTTTATATTAATGAAATTTATTTTAGTTTAATTAAGACATGTATATTTTAATTGATATATATTTCATTTTTATATATAAATCATCAATATCATAAGATTAAGAAAATATTATACAATAGTCAACATCTATGTATTTAATCATATAAAATTTATGTCTTGATGAACTATTTTATAAGTATTATAAATAATTCAATTATTACGGTATTGTAGAAAACAAAAAAAATATATAAAAGGGCACCTAAACAATACATAAAAACACCTATTATATTGTAACAAAAAAGGGGAAAAAAGAAAAAAAAACGCCTTTCGTACAACCGATTGTACGGTCATTCATTTTAGTTTGAAGGTTGTTCAAGTTAAGCGGTTAATTGTTAATGTTGATGTGAAAGTTATATATATTATTATAGATAATATTCAACTTTATATGATGATTGTTCAAGTTAGGTATGAAGATTATTCAAGGATGTACTAGATTTCCGTACAATCGGTTGTATGATAGCCGCTTTGTTCGTCGAGGGACGGGATTTTGATCTCCGTCGCCAAATCCACCCCTCAAGTTAACGGTACCACTTCTTGATCCGATGTGGGTCGCCGTCGACCAGATATGATTGATGATATGGACAACTATGGTAACTAAGCTTCGTTTGGCGAAACAAATGCATACAAAGAGTCACCATGAAGATTCCCTCTTCTATGCAAATCAAATTGTTCCTAATCCTAGACTATAATACTCCCTCCGTCCTGAATTGACCGTCCTGTTTACTATTTGGACATGTCGTTTGACTTCAATTTTTAACATACCCCTCCGTCCTGAATTGACCGTCTTGTTCACTATTTGGACGTGTCGTTTGACTTCAATATTTAACATATAGATAAAATAATTTTTAAAATTTGAATTTTGCAAATGTTCCGTTACATGATAAACTATATGTTATACTTTTTCATTTTAAAAATTATTTTTCTTATCTGTTAAATTTGAAGTGGAAAAACGTGCCATAAAGTAAAGGAACGGTATTCAGACGGAGGGAGTATAGATAAATTAATTTTGAAAATTTAAATTTTGCAAATGATTCCTTACATGATAAACTAAATTTTGCAAATGATTCCTTACATGATAAACTATATATTACAAAATTTAGTTTTATAAAATTATTTTATCTTATATGCTTAATATTTAAGTGGAAAAACATGTCATAAAATAAACAGAACGATCAATTCAGGACAGAGGGAGTATGGACGGTCAATTCAGGACAGAGGGAGTATGAGCTAGTATTGTGTACGTGTTCATCCCCCCTAATGCCCACTTTTTGCGAAATGCCGATAAATGAGTGAAATCAAAAGGACTTCACGGATTCGTCTCCAATTGCAAACCAGTCATCTCTCCACTGTTCTTGAGTACTTGTCCTTCTTGCATGTAGACACGTGTACTTTGTTCGTCACCAACTCACTCACTCCTCTGGGGGAGGAACCATACTAGTATAGATGTCCTTTATTTGCCGATTCTTATGGCTGAACGACACGTGTCCAACCATATTTTCATCTTTCTTAAAAAAGTAAAAGTTACACAATGGGGAGAGGGTAGCAATCTGGATACTATAACGGGTCGTTTGGTACGGGGCATAGAATAAGAATTCTTGGAATTTGAGATATACCAATGTTTGGTTAGTGGAATTTCAATTCTGAGAATTATCCAAATTCCAAAAAAGAGGGCACTCATTGAGAATTGGATTCCCTCTAAAATAGGTAGGAATTGCTATTCCAAATTTGCTCTCCTGAGAGCCGCGTCCATATCACGTGCTAAATTACAAGTTAATTTCTTTTTATACTATTTATTTACATAGTTGGCACCATTTTTATAGGACTTACAATTCCCTCTCCTTCAATTACTTAATTTACTTCAATTTATTATTTTTTTCAATTTTATACTAAATACATGTGTTCTTTGTTAACAAACCATATTATAGTTCATTTACATATTAAGATATCATAATTTAATTAATAAATAAAAGTTTCCCATTAAAATATACATGAACAACTTTTTTGTGTATACAGTTTCATTTGTTTTTATAACATTATAGCTTGTGTACATAATAACTTAGCATTTAATATTTTTATAATTCATATAATTTATGATTAATAAACTTAGTTATTCTCCATTCTAAGTTTTATTTCAAGAATTATATTTTATAACCAAACAAAAAAATAAGAGGGAAATATGGTTATTGTATTTTATAATCTAGGTGGATTTCAGGAATATAATTTTCAACCAAACAAAAACATAATTAATTCCAAGAATTTTGATATTAACAACCAAACAAGGGAATGTTTAATTCCAAGAATTCTATTCTAAGAACTAAATTCTTTGAATTTACATTCCAATAACCAAACGACCTGTAAGGGTCGTTCGCGCGAGTAATCACGGGTTTTCCAGTGTTTTGTCAAATGACGCATGTATGTCCCTAATTTCTCAAGCTTAAATTTGCATAAAGAGAAGTAAACTAATGGTTAAAAATACTATTCAGTAATTTTTTTTATATTTTTTATTTTTAAATGACAAGTACTGTTTATTAATTATTACACCTACCAATTATCTCTACAGCACAACCATTCACTAGCTTGTAATTATTACAAGTGACTTTTAAAATTCTGAAAATCCAATCACCAAATTAAATTGCTAATTGCGGCTCAAAAACTCAAATCTCTTTCATCTTCATTTACCAAACTCTCACTCTCAAAACGTTTTAAGCCATTAGAGAAACTTGTGCCTTTCATGCTTCATCTATCAAGCTCTCTGAATTTTTGGACGTCGTAGAGGGGAAACTACCATCTTCCTTAATTGTTGACGCTGATGAAAGGAAAAAACCGCTTTCAAAATCTGATCGCCGACATCGAACCACCGTAAGCTGAAACCACTCGATTTACCTAATTCATGTTGTCTGATCTTGCTCTCTCATTCATTTTCTCTGCACTTTCTTTCAAGTTTTTTAATTTTTCTGATTTTGCTCTATCACCATTATCTGAGTGCGTTGTTTCAAGCTTTTCTTTCATTCTCTCAGATTGTACTCTCTCATTCGTTCTCTCTGCGTTTTTTGTAGTTGAGAAGAAAGTAGGAATGAACTTCGATTAGCACATTGCTAAAACCAATCGAAGAGAAAGACAACGGTGAGTTTGTTCTAGTACTAAATTTAGGGCCTGTTCGTTCATGATATTAATGCGCGATTTGTTAATTTCATAAAGGTAGGAGTTGACATGCGCGAGATCCGTGTGTGCAAAAGTCCAACAATTCGTGACAAAATGAGATTAACGGAAAAGATTCCTTTCTCTGCGTTTCAAATAATACGCGCGATTTGTAAAACCTGGAAGCGCAACACATTACACAATTGCCCCTGTTTTTTTTCGGTTCTGTACTATCGCATTCAAGGCCACCAACTTCATTGAAGGGTTGAAACGACTGAATCGGCTTCATTGAAGCTTCGTTGCTGAAGGCCATCCCCCTACTCCAGTGTCTAGCGAATGCTCCCAGCAGGGAAACCCTGTCTCCTTCATTGAATCCCTGACATGCGAAAGCAACAAAAGGGAATATTCAAGCCAGATCCACCCAACATAAATGTGTATTTAATTTCAACAACCATTCGTACCTGATAGGAGATGGAGTTACTCAGTTCGTTTTCTTATAAAGGAGTGGAACAGGGAGTGTGTACCCCTCATTGCACCCAGGTAATTCACCCCTGTCTTATTTTCTTGTTCTATCGTTCCGCTGCTGCTTTTCTGTCGTTTAAAGTTGTTGTTCTTGTTCTTTGATTGTGCAGCACCATTGCAGCTGCAACCTTCAGTTGACGACCTATTGAAATACTGGGCAAGTATCAACAATAGCAGGTATTTTCCAGCTTCTTTCGTCATCTGCAATCACATTTTTTGTCGCACATGTTATTGATGTTTCCTATTTACATTTACGTGCTGCTTTGTGTATACGACAACCATTAGTAGTCAATCTGTTGTATATTAGGTTTGTTACTTGCATCAGTGAAATGTGTTTTTCTTTGTTCAAACCATGTGTTGGTGTTTTCTGTTGTTGTTCTGATACGAAACAAATAGTAGTTAGGAATGGTGAGAGGAAATGATAAGGACAAGGGGAAGGGGAAGATGAATGACACTAATGAGGGGAAATCCAAACACCCGAAACATGAATGGACTAAACAAGATGTTGAGCTGCTCATCAAGTTACTGCTAGAAGAAGCACAACTTCAGTTAGGGAGGGGCGGTAGTTTGGTTGGGTTCCAGCACCGATGGGGTAGCATTATAGAGAAGTTTAATAGCTTGAGGGATGGGTTAGATGAGGTTGACAAGGCCCAGCTGAAAAATAAAGGTGACACATTAAAGGGAGGATGTAGAAAGTGAAGGATCTCACTCATAAACAAATAGGATTAGGTTGGGATGAAGCAAACAACTACTGCACTTACCCACCATAGTGGGTGGCAAGGAAAGCACAAGTAAGTTTTTTTACACATTTTAAATATGCTTTTAACATTAACCTACACCTGCGTACACTAATATCAAGTTTAATGATCCGCAGGAAAATAGGGCCATGCATAAGCTGATAACTTCCAAGTGGCCTGCATACCTAGTTGATCAAATGGAACTCATTTGGGGACAGTCTTATGCAAACAGTGAACTGAGGATCACTCCTGGAGGGACTGCACCAGTGGAGTATGAGAAATTAGATGATGATGACGAGCCATATGACTGTACAGACAACAAGCATGATGTGTACATGGACTTCTCAGTTGAGGGACAGAAGGATTCCTCAGTTGACATGTTAAGAGGGCATGACAACAACACAAACAAAACTGTTGACTCCTCTAGAAACAGGGTAAGTACCCCATTCCCTGGGGGTGATGGTCAGTCAAATGCTCCCTTCTTTGATCTCACTAGTGCAGCTACATATGGAGCTACCCTCACAGTAGCCGCCTTCCAAGGATCCCAGTTTGCAGGCATCGTTGCTGGTTCTTCAGGTGGCCCTGAAGTTTTTCTACCGTCTGCACAACAACTGAACAGCAGTGGTACTACCACCAGCCCTCAAAAGAACTGGGATGAATTGATGATGACAACAGTTGGTGTTGTCCCTCATGGTGGTAAAAGGAAACAACAGTCTGGAGTTACTGGGGTAAAGAAGAAATCAAAGGGGAGCAGAGGTAAAACTTCAGTGCTTGTGGAAGAGCTGAAAGGATTGCAAACTGGTGTTAATGAAACTATATCACGTGTTGATGACATGATCAGGAGTGTTGATGCTATGGAAGGACCTGGATCCAATGTTGTTATATCATTCCAGGAAGCAGCTAGTATTATTCGTGCAATACCTGGTATAAGCAAGAGTGAGTTAACCTATGTTTCGATGTTGCTAGCTGATAGAAGCCACAGGTCTGTTCTAATGACTTTTGTTGATGAAGAAGAGATTGCTGATTGGGTGCACCACATGTATAGGCGTGATCATGGTGATCAGTAGGGTATAAGATGTGTGTGGGTAGCAAAGTTTTTTGGGCACTGATGTGCTATGGTACGTATTATATTCATGTCTAAAGCATGGCATATGTGCTTTACCTAATTAGCGGCAGTAGGTTAGCAACACTGGTACATTTTGATCTTTTGGTATTGCTGGTGCTTGCTCTTTTGTGTCTACCTTATGTCAAGTAGTACACCAGTTGTAGTCTGCTCTGGTAGGTAGTTGCTGTTTAATAGTATGACGAAGTGTGTTTGGTTCTGGGTTAAGGGTGTCAATGTTAGTTTAGGTGCGTCGATGGTTACTTTTGTATGGCACCAGAAGTGAAGTCATTAATGTGAACCCTTCAGTATGTTGTATTGTGTATTGTACTCACTGGGTCCCTTTCATTAGGATGGAACACAACCGCAACAGTAACAGAATCATCGCTCTAGTGTCAAAGAGGTTGAGAGAAAATAGAAAAGATCTTATTAAGTTTATGCTACTCCAAGCAGTGGATAATTATTAGACACAATTCATCCGTGTACTAGCACGTCACAAGATGGCACATATGCGGCGTTTTGATCAGCAACAAAAGGGGAAGAAGAGAAAGCTGCATAAGTGTGACTTCTGTAACAGGAATGGTTTCATAGACAAGATCTTTTTAATGTTTATTGAAACAAAGATGGCTTGGAATTTGTCGCTAGTAAATCATGTGGAGGACATGATCGTTGGTAGTAAGAAGCCAAACTATGACCTAATCCTATCATGCGAAGGGAAGTTAACTGAATCAATGGCGGTCGACAAGATCAGGCGTATAAAGACATTCACTGAAGAGGAATTTAAGTTCGCAATCTGCATGATACAAGACTACGATTACAGAGACTTGTTTGAAGCTATACCTGAATCTTTGTTTATTGACGTAGTTAGGATGGAAATGCAAATGTGTCATCGTAAAGTGATAAGTGCGAAACATATAAACTTTTAGGGTTTAATTACCTTATTATTTGCAACACTTTAAAGTAATGTTTCCCACTTGCTATGTGAATTCTCTTAGATTTATGTTTTGATATGAACTGATACATTTTATGTATCAAATTCAGAAAAAGGTCTTGGAATCACATAGTACACTTCACAAGCTTCGCAACGCAACAAACGGGGATCAAATCGGAGCTCAAACGAAGATTTTAGAGGCAAAACAATTATCGTCCGGACCACCGTCCGAACAAGCTGATTCGGACGAGACACGTGGAGCGCGCTCCGCATAAAATCGACATGTCCGAACCAGGCTGGTCCGGACACTGGTTCGGATGCGTCAAATTGGACAGCGTACATGGCTGATCGACATTGTGTGAAAAGATAAATTATATTTTATCTTTTCACACACCGACACCCCCTTCATTTCTACCCCATTTTCACTATAAATACACCTATTACACTCCATTAATACATATCTCATTCCACCCCAAAAACCATGTCAATTTTCCTCCACAAAATCACCATCTCACTCCATTTTCATCCACAAAACCACTGCGTTATTATTCTGTCCAACCTCTGACCAACATATTACCAGTTAATATGTCAGGCTAAGAGGTATACTCTGGGTGAAGGTTAATTTATAGTCTGTTTAATTATGTAATTATGTTTTTTACCGGTTTAATTAAATACAGTTTGTTTACGATTAAAGCTTCTCTTGCCTTTTTAATAAATTTCATGAATTTTAAAAGCTTTACTAAATCTATTTTGATCAGATCCGTGATAAATAGACAGGTTAATTAAGCCGTAAATCTGTAGAAAGCTTATTATGATTTAATAAGTTAGTATTTTCAGACGCAAATATAATTTCTCATACTTAATCCATTTACATCTGTTTTGCTCGAATCTGGAATAGACCGAGCTTGTTCTGGTAAACGAGTTCTTTTGAGTCTATGATTTAGTCCTCAAGATAATAACAGGAATTTTGCCAAACTGTTATAATAAAACCGGTAGGCATAGCATAAAAGAGCAGACTATATAAACCTGAACCTAGAGTCCCGTTTAACTTACCTTTTACTCAGTTTATTTTATCTTTCTTTTTTATTTTTAAAAACAAGTTAATTAATCCCCCTCTTTTGTGACACCGCTTAGGAATTAGATAATTCCCCTTTAGTCCCACGGTTCAATATCCGGTCGCCTCCACTTTACTATACTACTGCGATCGGGATTTTGTTTGCAGGCCGACAGATATTTTGAGTATTAATTTCTTTCTCAATTGTTTTAATTACACCAGTTCCAACCACTCACAATATACTGTCTGCAAAATGGCGCCGTTGCCGGGGACTTGATTTATTCTAGCCCCTAAGCCCCGGATAATTCACTTGCTATATTATAATATTCTGTTTATACTATTTTGTTGTTTGTTTATTTTATTTCTACTAATTTCTGTTATTTAATTATTCCAGCAATTTAAATATCGCATTAATTACAGTTATTTAGTTTCCAGTCATTTACTTTACTGTCATTTAATTCTCAGTCATTTAATTTTCCTGTCATTTACTTTCCAGTTATTTAAATTTCCATTGTCCTTTAAATTTCAGTAAATCTAAATTCTACCATTTAAATCCTGTCATTTAATTTCTGTCATTTAAATTTCATGTCATTTAAATTTCAGTCAATTTAATTCCAGTTCTTTATTTAATTGTCATTTAAATTCAGTTCTTTATTTTTTAGTCATTTAAATTACTGTCATTTAAATTCCCTTGTTATTTAAATTACTGTCATTTAAATTCCCTTGTCATTTAAATTCCAGCAATTTAATTCTGCCCTTTTTCTTTATTTTATTTTATTATTTTCATTTACTTCAACTGCATTTATTTTTATTTCTTTTTGTTTATTTATTTTTGGTTTATTTACTCTTGTTAAAAAAAAGTTCTTTATTTTATTTTATTAAATTGTTTTTTTTAGCTGTTTAATTTCCCCCTCCATATTTCTTTCTATTTCTATTTATTTTATCACATCACAAGTTTCTTTTTCTGTTTTGAGTGGTGAATGCCTTTTACCAGGTCACACAGCCTTCCGGACAATATTAATAATCACACGGTTAGCTACATCCCTGAGATCGAGAGAACCTTTCTGCGCACTCTTAGGCAGAAACGATCCTAACAAAACATAACCACCACGGTGATAGAATCTAACCCGGAAGCTGACATGGCATCTTCACCAGCTACAGTTCGTAACATCAATAGGCCATCTAATCTAGGTCAACAGCCCGCCATCATCCTTCCCCACCTTACCCCATTCGAATACGATGAGTGGCAAAAGCTGAAGCCATATCATCAGATCCGATGCGTAAAGGAGTTAGGCATGTTCGATGGCTCTAGTCCTAATGAAGCTCTGTTGCATGTCACCAAGTTCCTGCATCATGCCAACAGTCTAACCGCGACCAACGCAGTACTCCAATACGCGAGATTGTCCTTGTTCCCTCACAGCCTGATGGGATATGCGAGTAAATGGTACCACAGCCTTACACCAAGTACCATTGGTACTTGGGATGAAATGGCAACCAAGTTCTACGACAAGTTCCTGCCCCCGAGCCGAACGTTAGAAATGATTGCTGAGATCTACAATTTCAAGCAGCCAGGGTCAGAAAACATTTGCGAAACTTGGGACCGTTTCAAAGGACTGCTACTGACGTGCCCTCACCATGGTCTCACAAAAGAACAATTATCTCAATTGTTCTACAGAGGCTTAATCAATCAATGCAAAACGATGGTACTGTCTTCCTTAGGTGCCGACATTTTGAAAAAGCCAGGTGAACAATTTCTGAATGGGATAGAGTCCCTCTACGAAGAGATCAGAGACTGGGCCACAGGTGGATCAAGAGGAGGCACACCAGGGTTATACCACGTAGGAGAAAGTGACAATAATTTTGACCAGCTGATGAGAAGCCACGAGCAACTCATGGAGAGCAATGCGCAGCAGGCAACAAAAGTAAGCACCCTGCAAAAAGTAATTGAGCAGATGGCCATGAACTCCTACCCCCAACAAGCAAAGTCGATGACTTCTCGATCATCTACAATCCCTCCAGGCCATGCTCCTCTATCTTCTCCTGATGTTTCTTGTACGCAATGTGGCGGGCCACACGATTATGAAAAATGCCCCCAATTACAAGAATTAAAAGCAGCAGAGGAAGCAAAATTTGTTGGCAACAATTTAGGGTACAGACAACCATGGCAGCACAACATGCACCCCAATTTTCAAGGAGGCCAAAGGCAGTATCAGCAACCGCCTTATGGCAATGATGCTTCTTCAAGCCGACAGACTCAACAACCTTCAAATCCCGACTCTGGAATGTCCCAAATACATGAGATGTTTAAAGAAATGATGAGTAAGACTCGAGACACGCAAGATGAAGTCACAGCCCTTCGTAAAGACCAAAAAGCCTTACAGTCCCAAATTCAACAACTTCTCATCCAACAAAGACCTCCTGGCCAACTCCCCGCACAAACCAATCCAAATCCACGAGAATATGTAAATGCAATTTATGTAGGGGACCAGCCCATCACACTAGCTCAAAGGGAGCAACAACCAGAGAGTGAAATGGTCCATGAAGTGGAGCAGCGGGCTGAGGAAGAATACCTTGACATGAACCAACTGAAGCTCTATGCCAAATTAGTTGAGATAAATGAAATGATGGAAGGTCCACTAAGCCTTGCATCGCAGCAACCAGAGAGCGAAATGGTTCATATAGTGGACGACTTTACTGAGGATTTGAGTTACTCTCTTTCACCACCCCCGTTCGAACCTGAGCAAACAACATCAAACCTTCTGCTTGAGCTTGAAGACAAGCCATCAGATACCAGCTTCTACCTCAACTTCATGGAGTCTCCTCCCTCTGAAGTCAATTACCGTTATTTTCCCTCCTTCTCTGTGCTATACCCAGAAAATGAGGATAGTTACATCCTCAAAAATGAAGAGGAGGAAATGCTCGCTCCCGCCAGGACATCCAAACAAAACGCTACAATCAACTTCGAGGAGCCACCTCCCTCTGAAGTTGAATTCAATCAGGGCTCTTCCTATGAGCCTCTCCAAAAAGATGAGGATATATACATCCTCAAATTTGAGGAGGAGGAGCCATCCAACTTTGATCCTCGCACCAAGGGTCATCCATTGAAAAATCTGGGCCCTTCTCCAAAGAAAAATAATGAGCGCCCAAACCACCCATTGACGCCCAATTCCACCTTCATTTTCGATCCAGGGGAGGAAATTTACATCCTCGACTCAGAGCAAAGACCACCACTATCACCTTGCCTCCATACGGCTAAACAACAAAAGGAGAATGTTTACATTCTCCAGTTTGAGGGAGAAATACAACCATCACTCGGTTCTCTACTAGAGATTTCTTGCAGCAAACACCTCCTTCAAAACCAGGTTTTGTGGAGTTTGTATTTTCCTAATTTAATTGTTGCAGTAATATTTTGTTTTGATCCAGGTGGTTCGATCCTACTTGTTACCAATTTCCTATTCCCGGTACTACCATTGTCAACTTTCATTTTTGATCCGGGATAATGAAGAACATGCGTCTAGCTAGAGACGTTAAACCCGGGCGGCTTGGTGGGAGGCAACCCACTATCTACACTTTGCTTTTCCTTTTATTTTGTTTTTTCTTTTGTACTATATTTCCCTTTTATATGTTATAATAAAATACGGGTTTTACTTGAGTTCTTCTGGCTGTGTAGAATATTCTTTACAGGTACATTTCATGTAATTCTACAGCTGCACTCAAGTGTGGGGGAGCTCTATACACTCTACGAACTCTGGGGAGTACACTCTTTCCTTCTGATATTTCATATTCCCTTTAGCTTTTATTTGTGTAATTTCCTTGTACAGATTGCATGTTCTTAGTCAGTTAATTCTTTCTACGCAATGAGGGCATTGCTTGAGCTTAAGTGTGAGGGAGTACTCGTACCCTCGTAGCTTGTTCTTAAGTTTCTCTTTTGACAATTTGTTTAAATTTGTTAAGTTTGAAATAGTCAAAAAGGGAGCCATAGAGGAAATATTGCAAACCTACAAACATTAAGGGGTACTAAAAACTTTTCAACCATTTTAAAATTTATTCTGATTAGAAATTGCTTAAAGTTTAAGAATAATTATCATTTGAGCCCTGTTTTTAGCTTTGAGCCTGGATTTGAATTGGAATGAAAAGGTGGAAAAAGAACAAGGCAAGGTACTCCTCTGATCCAAACAGGCATATTCTAAACCTAAGCAGGCCTCGTCCACTCGGTTATTAAGTTCTTTGGGGGTGCTTTATCACATAGCTACCTAAGGTATTTTATATCTGGGATAGTTGACCCAAAACCGCTACAAAGGTGGAGAGAAAAGTCTGAGGTGAAAGGAAATTAAACTTCAATCGAAGTATCTTTGCATTATGTACTTAAATGATAAAAACTTCATTATTATGGATCATGAGTATGTGGCATTGAAAGGTATAATGGAATATGATTTTACTTCATGCCCCTTGTCGTTTCAGGAAATGTGAAAGAAAATAGTGGATTGGCTCAGGGTTAAAAACTGGATTCTTATGGTTCTACTTCTCCTTCTTAAAATAGTTGTTTTTATAATTTCAAGGTTCTTTTCAAAAACTTAAAAAAAAAAAAGAAAAGAAAAAGAAGTTTCTAGTACCCTTTAATCTAGAAGTTTTGTAGCAATCTTTTCTGTGCTCTCCCTGTTTGGTTATTTTGTATTTAACTTGTTTAAAGATTCTGTCATAAAGATTTGCTTGAGGACAAGCAAAAGATAAGTATAGGGGAATTTGATAAGTGCGAAACATATAGACTTTTAGGGTTTAATTACCTTATTATTTGCAACACTTTAAAGTAATGTTTCCCACTTGCTATGTGAATTCTCTTAGATTTATGTTTTGATATGAACTGATATATTTTATGAATCAAATGCAGAAAAAGGTCTTGGAATCACATAGTACACTTCACAAGCTTCGCAACGCAACAAACGGGGATCAAATCGGAGCTCAAACGAAGATTTTAGAGGCAAAACAATTACCATCCGGACCACCGTCCGAACAAGCTGATTCGGACGAGACACGTGGAGCGCGCTCCGCATAAAATCGACATGTCCGAACCAGGATGGTCCGGACACTGGTTCGGACGCGTCAAATTGGACAGCGTACAGGGCTGATCGACATTGTGTGAAAAGATAAATTATATTTTATCTTTTCATACACCGACACCCCCTTCATTTCTACCCCATTTTCACTATAAATACACCTATTACCCTCCATTAATACATATCTCATTCCACCCCAAAAACTATGTCAATTTTCCTCCACAAAATCACCATCTCACTCCATTTTCATCCACAAAAACCACTGCGTTATTATTCTGTCCAACCTCTGACCAACATATTACCAGTTAATATGTCAGGCTAAGAGGCTATACTCTGGGTGAAGGTTAATTTATAGTCTGTTTAATTATGTAATTATGTTTTTACCAGTTTAATTAAATACAGTTTGTTACGATTAAAGCTTATCTCTCGTCTTTTTAATAAATTTCATGAATTTATTAAAATGCTTTACTAAATCTATTTTGATCAGATCCGTGATAAATAGACAGGTTAATTAAGCCGTAAATCTGTAGAAAGCTTATTATGATTTAATAAGTTAGTATTTTCAGACGCAAATATAATTTCTCATACTTAATCCGTTTACATGTGTTTTGCTCGAATCTGGAATAGACCGAGCATGTTCTGGTAAACGAGTTCTTTTGAGTCTATGATTTAGTCCTCAAGATAATAACAGGAATTTTGCCAAACTATTATAATAAAACCGGTAGACATAGCATAAAAGAGCAGACTATATAAACCTGAACCCAGAGTCCCATTTAACTTACCTTTTACTCAGTTTATTTTATCTTTCCTTTTTATTTTTAAAAACAAGTCAATTAATCCCCCCTTTTTGTGACACCGCTTAGGAATTAGATAATTCCCCTTTAGTCCCACGGTTCGATATCCGGTCACCTCCACTTTACTATACTACTGTGACCGGGATTTTGTTTGCAGCTCGACAGATATTTTGAGTATTAATTTCTTTCTCAATTGTTTTAATTACACCAGTTCCAACCACTCACAATATACTGTCTGCATAAAGCAGCAGTTAAAGTTGGATTACTAAGTTGTTATAGGGTTATAGTCTGATAACTAGAGGTAGTATGTTAGGTAATCATATCTTTTTACATGTCATGTAATGATGCAATCCTACTTCAACAATCTTTTTTTAAATATAGTTACATTATGCCCTTATCGAGTTGTTGTTTTTATATATTGTAGAATATGGTCAGATTGTCTGCACACCAATTAAGGAGGGTAATGCAGAGAATTGGTGAAGATCCCGAAATGATGAGAAAACTTTGTCATGCAATTTGCATTGACATGATACAGATTGAGAGATAGGATGTTAAGTTGATTCAGGAAATAGCTGCACAATTGAATGTTCCTGTTAAATGTCCTATGCATACATCAACGCTTAGCGACGCAAATTGGATAAATGAACTACTGAATGGTCACAAAGTTAGATGTTTCAACGCCCTTTGAATGAACCGAGATACATTTTTAATGTTATGTCACATGCTGGAGTATAAGTATTTCATTAACAATCATGCATACATATCAGTTGCAGAAAGAGTAGCATGGTTTTTGAGGACTCTTAGCCATCGGTGTGCAAACCGAGACACGATGGAAAGGTTCAAGCATTCTGGTTCGTCAGTCTCAGATCACTTTGGCGACATACTTCAAGTTGTGGCAGACTTGGTAAGGATTTGGTAAGGCCATGAGATCCGTTGTTTCGTTCAACGCCACCTCAAATATTAAACAACACAAAATACAATCCATACTTCAAGGTACAAGGACCAAAATGTTATTGCAACTCATACTTCCTTGCATTGTTTTTTTAATGCAACTATAACATGTTGTGTATGTTATCATAGAATTGCATTGGCGCACTTGATGGATGTCATGTAGAACTTACAGTGCCCGAGAAAGAAAGAATGAGATTCATCAACAAGAAGGGGGTCACAAATACTAATGTTCTTACTGTTTGTGATTTTGATTTGCTATTTATATTTGTGTGTGCCGGTTGGGAAGGCTCAGCCCATGACAGTAGAGTCTATTTCAGTTGTGTAAATGAACCTGAACAGAAGTTCCCAAAGCCACCTGCAGGTACTATTGCATTGTAATTTAAGAGAACCCTATTTGTTTTTGCATTTGTTGTTATTGTTCAAAATGGTTTTAACATTTTCGTTATGAAATAGGTAAGTACTACCTTGGAGATAAAGGTTACCCAGATAGAGAAGGTTTGATGACACCACACACACGAGTAAGATATCATCAAGCAGAGTTTAGGGCAGAAAACCCTAGAGATGGTAAAGAGATGTTCAACAAATGTCACTCTTCGTTAAAGTCTGCAATAGAGAGAATTTTTGGAGTACTGAAGTCTCGATGGCAAATACTTTTGAAAGTCCCAAGCTATCCATTACTGAACCAAATCCAAATTGTCAATGCATGCTTTGCCCTTCACAACTTCATCAGAATGAGCAAGTATGGAGACCCTTGCTTTCAAATAATCAATGCTACACCTTATTTTATCCCTGAACAAGAAGACGATGATTGTGCTGAGACGTCTTCAAGCTCTACTCAGAATGGTTCTGCTGAAATGGTGCTACAGAAAGAGACAGTTACTCAGCAGATGGTTGGAGCAAGAAGTAGAACAAGAATGACTTAGACGAACTATTGATTTAATGATCTTTTTTGGCTTTTGAATGTGCTCATGTACCGGCTGGTACTGAATCTATTGTATTGGTTCTGCTTGTGTATGCTGAAACATGAAGGTGTAATGTTTTGATTAGTTATTGAACACCAAGGTCAATGTCAATGACTGGTGGTGTATCATTCATTTTGCGTGTGTGAAATGCATGTTGTGACAGTTACAACATGTTACTTTGTTTGTCTCCTGCTGTGCAATTTGCTGATTTCTTAGCAGTGCATATATGCTGTGTGATAATGATGTCAAAGTGAATATTCATCATCTCTGAGTGTTACAGACAGTGGCTTCAAACAGCAGCAGTGAGTCCCTGATCGCCATTCCCACATCGCAAGTAGTGTATTAAAATTGAGTTCTTTATATTGTGCAATTGTCATTCACTAGTTCGAATTATTACATCCGCACACAACATTGTCAACCATGTGGATCCCTTGAACGCGTAGACTACACCTAGCATTGTATGCTGGTTTTCATTTTCAAGAGGTGGACCCGCAATGACATTGCACAAAAATAGATGGTTTATTTGTTGTCTTTGGTTAGTTCATCAAGCGACTCCCACATCGCAAATATTGCAGGAGTTTTTTTGTTTATATTGGACAAGTGCGGTGAAGTAGTCTGAATTACATCAGACACGCATACCCTTGTTACATATGCTATCTCATATGCACGCACATCAGTCAACACTGTAACATAAGGGTTTTTTTTTATATTTTTTGAATGGTTCTTGATATATATATGTGCGTGTGTGTATACTTATATGCATAACCACACATCCCTACCTTATCCCTAGTCAGCATCTTCTTTGTTCAAGTCTCGAAGGGACCTTTGGAGTCCCTAATCCTTACCAAGGTATGAATGCATCTGCCTTTTTACTGAATCTTTGGATTGTCGAGTCCACTGCATCGTACCACAGTTTTGTTGATTCGAAATCGTTTGCCTGTGATAATCTTCTCTACCACAAAAACTTTTTGCAGATGCAAACTATCCGTGTTGGAGAGCGTGGGTTTGTTCAAATGAATGACAAATTTGTGCTACTGCATATTTTGTAGTTCCCTATATATTCAGAAGTAGATTTATTCAACGTGTTCCCTAGTTTGTTGTATAGTGCAAGATGATGACAAGGGGAAGATTGAATGCAAAATTGAAAACAGAAAACGAGTCCATCGTTGACAAGCAGCAGCAACAGCAACAATGGCCGTCCACAACTGTCAAGAAAGAGGTTAAATGCGAACATATTGTGTATGAGGTTACGCAGGAGTCTTACAATATTGAGGTAAAAGTGGAAATGAAGATCGAGGATGTGGACGACAACTTTGCGGAACTAGAAGATAACGACTGTGATGGAAATCATTTCAGGGGACCCAAACCCCCCGACGTTGATGAGGATTACTGGAAATATTTATAGAGATTTGGAACGAAGTCGCGTTAAAGCACAAAGTGTATTATTAGTGACGATGTTGTGTAGCTGTTGGTGGCTAGCTTTAAGAAAATGGTATTCCATATTACCTATGAGGGTGTCTTGGTTGTAACATGCACAACTAAAAATAATATGCCGTCACTATGAACTTTCTAGTGAATTTTTAGCATTACATGTACAACCACTTTCTTTGCTTGTGTTTACCACTTTAAAATCTTATGTAATGAACCATCCACTTTTTTTATCATCTAAGATGGTTATAACATGAATTACTTGCAGGATACTGCACAAGTTAATGTATTTTTCCAAACCGTATTTGATTTGTGAGCTGTGATACAAAAACATTTAAGTAGTAAATGACATCTCACTGATGGGCAAAAACTGATTCTACACAAAAGTAGTAGTTGTTTGCTCACAAAATGTGATTGTAAACACACTTAACACCAGAGCATCAACAAGACCCAAAGATAACATGCCAAAAAAGAATAGATTTTCAACTCCGATTACGAAATAATTTAGTCTGAATCAATCTCTATCAATTCTGTTTCTTCACCACCATCAGAGGTGTCGTCTTTAGAAGCAGCTTCTATTATCATGCAACTCGAATCTGTTTCTTCACCACCATCAGAGGACTGTGCTGGTGATGAACAAGTGGATTCGCTTCGTTCAACTTTTACACATTTACTTGGTTGTCCAACCTCATAATGCATGTTGTGTTGTTCACATCTCGGTCGTTTAGCAACATTCGCTGCCATAAGCGCAACAACAATTTGCGTATGATGGGTACTCCCATCTCTTCCCTTAGCATCACATATTCATTCTCCATCAGTAGCTTTTGTTGTTGTATGATGTTGGTATGAAGCAACGGGTGCACTGTCCAATAATGCATTAATTTCCATATGAGGAACTACAACTACAAGATTCAAATTCCCACTAATGTTGTTTACTGGCAAGTCCTTGCTGCACACAACAACCAGAAAGGGTTAGATCACATAAAATGAATGTGCCAGTTTGTTGTTAATTAATGATAATAAGTGGAAACAGTGGTATGACCAACAATGTACCTGCCCGTCAAAGCATAAGCATTATTAACAGTAACAGCAGTTGAAGCCAAATCAAACAACACATGAGGATCGTATTCAAGCACAAGTTGTCCCTGTTATAAACACATTTACCGCTCACATAATGACATGTAATTACTGATATTTGTAGAATACTACAACAAGCACTAAGAAGGACAGAGAATGCACAAAGCTTGTGTTTGAAAACCTTAACATATATTACAGCAGCATTTGGTCCAACATATTTAAGTACTAGTACACACCAAATTAGTCGAGTTAAACATTACATCTTATAGTCATGTAAACTGCATATGGCCGAATTACAAACAATTCTAAAGATTCTGCAACAGCTGGAATTGTTACAAAAAAAAGAAGAGATTACAATGGTTTGTTTTACTAATGTCTAGACTAACACCGAATACACAATTGCAGCAATCACAAAAGCGTGTAGGACAAGCAGCAGCTTCGATATCATCATTTTGACCTCCTCAACCCCATTTTCCAAAGCTGTAACTGAGGTCTTGATGTTGTTCAGATTCTCAGACATATCAGTTACAGATCTTTTAATGCCTATTGTAGTTTCATTGTTAGTTTCCAGAAGATTAATAAATAGGGTAAGATTATCAGTGCGTTGAACCACATTGCGTGCTGCATTGCCGTCAACAGGCCATCCGTTGGTAGGTCAGTTAACTGTGTCCCACCATTTGAAGAAACTGCAAGTGTTACATTTGAAAAATAGACGACCAAAGTTTTCGACGGTGTAAGAGATTAACAACATAGCAATACACTGACAATCATAGTTGATGTATGTGGTATTTAACTGATTAAAACTCCTCCCTGTTGAAGAAGACTGCACAATGTCCCAACGAAATTTTTAGGTGCAATTTTAGCACAACATAAAACTGGCTAGATAGTTAAACATTATCATCAGCTAACTCAACAGAATGTAATGACCACTGCCACTGACTAAAAATAACAATCATCTACTGTTTTTTGAGACAACTGGTTAAGAATCCGGTGCAGCCAAACACCATACCGAATTTCGTAATGAAACAGATGCATTATGAACATATAGTGTACATATACGATAGTTAGTTTTTCTGACCACACCTTTCAGAACACAGTAATACAGTATAGTATCAATAATCACCAACCAGAGAACAACAAACACGTAACTTTGGATGGTTGGAGCGAAAAACTAACCTATTATAGTAACATCAACTACATTTGGCTGCGATCAAAATGGCATATAGTAACTCAAGCGTAATAGCAACATTCGGTGGTCCCAACATCATAGGTATGCTAGGACGTTGAAGAATGAGTGAGAGGCGTTCCGTCGACGAAGAAAATCACAAGGAAGCTGGAGCAAACAGTACAATAAACATGGGGATACTTACCGCGAAGCTGGTGGAGTCCCGAATGTCGAAGTTTGGCCAGGAAAATAGAGAAGGTGGTGAGATTGTGTGCTTCTGGGCAAAGGTGAAGAAAGAAGCGTGCAACAGGAAGACGAAGGATACGTGTTGTCCGGAGGGGCAATTTTGTCTATCCAATGTTTCTGTCCGTTGAAAAAATAATCTCACCAGCGAACGGGGTAATTCAAAAGTGGACCTTATCTGGGCTGGAATGGGGTAGATTAATGGGCACATTAATGAGGCCACTTTTTTAACTCTTGCAAACGAATGGCCCCTCACTATGTCTTTTTTTACAAAGTTTTTGAATTTTTTTAAGTTAAGTATTCGAGTATTTTTATATAAATTAAGTGGTAAGTATTTAGATACAAAGTAAATAAAGTATTGGAGTATTTTTGTATACTAAGTATTTGAGTGTGTATGTGCTAAGTATACGAATCATGATAAATAATGTATACGAATCAGTATTCGAGTATTTTTGTATAATAAGTATTCGAGTATTTTTGTATACTAAGTGTTCGAGTATTTTTGTATACTAAGTATTCGAGTATTTTTTGTATACTACGTATTCTAGTAAATAAAGTATTCGAGTATTTTAAGTTAAGTATTCGAGTATTGTTGTGTACTAAGTATTCAAGTGTATATATACTAAGTTTACGAATCAGGGTAAATAAAGTATACGAATCAGTATTCAAGTATTTTTGTATACTAGTATACAAATCAGTATTCTTGTATATTAAGTGTTCGAGTAGTTTTGTATACTAAGCATTCGAGTAAATGAATACTGGAGTATTTTTAAGTTAAGTATTCGAGTATTTTTATACACTAAAGTATATGAATTAGGGTAAATAAAGTACTCGACTGTTCAGATACAAAGTATACTAAAAATAATATATAAATCTATCGAAAAAAGTATTCAACTTTTTAGATAATAAGTATACAAATCCATATAAATAGCATATTCGACTGTTTATAAAGCTTATTCGACTCTATATATTAAGTATTCGACTGTTTAGATACTAAATATACAAATCTATAGAAATAAAGTACTCAACTGTTTACATACTAAGTATACGAATCAATATAAATAAAGTATTTGGTAGTTCAAGTATAGAATATACTAAAGTAGTATACAAATCTGTATAAATATAGTAATCGACTGTTTGGATACTGAGTATATGATTGTTAAGGGAGAAAGTATATTAAAGTTAGTATTCGACTGTTTTTGTATAGATTAAGTATTTGACTGTTAAGATTTTAAGTATGCAACTCTATAGAAATAAAGTTATTTTACGAATGTTACTAATTATTTTTGTAACTTTTTATCAACAATCTTTTTTTGTAATGACTGTCACAAGTAAATGACCTAAAACCATTTATGTCAAGTTGTAGAGGTTCAACTGCCCGCCTAATTGACTTGATCTAGGGATTAAAGAGTGATCCCATGCGGCTTTAGATAAAGCTGGATTCGGTCCATTACTAACAATCCACGACCGTGTTGTACCACCAAGTGCACGTAAATGGTTCCTCACAAGATGTTAAGTCGAGATCTACTAGACACTTTATATCTGGCTCCATGTTGAGATCAAATGATAGAACACATCCAGACTGAGGGGCATTATCTTTCGGGTTTAAACCAAAACCAGTTGATAGGTCATCTGATAATAAAAGATGGTCATTGTAGTGAGATTGAGCCGGGGTAGAAGTTTCAGATTGCTTTGGAATCATTGCATATGTAATGTAGATATGATACCAAGAATCGGGAAAAATACTATATCATGCGAAAATGGTGGTGAAGTGGAAAATGAAGAAATACCGACTCTATTGTCGTACGTATACTATCAAAAGCCTTACTCGGATACTAGTCCGTGTTAAATTCATTTACTGGGTAAATATTAATACTAGTCTTCGTTTCAATTACTAAGTTAATTCTACTTGAATTACCATGTAAACCTATACTCAACTACTAAAACGACACCTATTCTAATCGATAAACTTGAAATACTAAATCAGTAGTAGATCAAGAACTGATAACAATATCTTGAAGCACTAACATATCCTATACCCATATACCATATATTGTATGACTATAAAACTACCCCCATAATTATTACTCTACAATATTGGAAAACGTGAAAATATGCTAATATATTAAACAATTTGTAACAAAAAGCACTAAAAATACTAAATCAGTAGTAGATCAAGTACTTAGAACAATATCTTGAAGCACTAACGTATTTCACGCTCATAAACCAGATATCACGTGACTATTAAGCTACCTCATAATTATTACTTCTACGATATTGGAAAACATGAATTTTTTTAATAATAAATTTTTTATGTCATAAATGTCGTTTTAGTTTCCCAAAACGTACACACTGAAATACTAATTAGTAGTGGTTCAAGTACTCATAACAATATCTTTAAGCACTAATATGTTCTATACTCATATATCAGATATCGGGTGACTATTAAGCTACCCTATAATTGTCACTTATGTGATATCGAAAAACATGAAAAAAAATTAATATAATAATATTTGTTATGTCAGAAATACCTTTTTAGTTTCCAAAACATACATACTAAAATACTAAATCAGTAGTATATCAAGTACTTATAACAATATATTGAAGCACTAATGTCTTTTATGCTGAAATACCAGATATCCGGTGACTATTAAATTACCTCGTAATTATTACCCTTTTCCATTCATGTATAAAAGCAGAGCTTTCATTTTATAGTTTTTGTGCAACTCCTCGTTCATTCATACATTCAAAAAAAGAAGAAGAAAAAAGCAATGACAAGAGCATGAACATAAGCCAAGGCTCTCTCACAAGACACTCTTGCAAGTACTGAAAAGTCAAATATGCTCTAACAAAGGCAATCACAAATCACTTAAAAAATCAATCAAAAAAGTTCTAAGCACTCAATCATCAAAAGTTTGTCAAAACCCCAAATCAATACTAGGGGCAATATGAGTTTAGGTTCGTTAATTTTAAACTCTCGTTTAAACTTGTAAACAAATCTATGAATGCTAAAAATTCAGAAGAGCATCTTGAGTGGAAAAACCTTGAGTGAATGAACGGGTTTTTTACACGACTCCGGTGAGGCCATACACAAAGGGGAGGTAAACAACATAACTCCGACTGGAGAAGATAATTTGTAGATTTACTCTTAGACCTGCGAAAAGTAAAAAGTGCGGATGCACAACTATCAGGAATGACGAAGCACCTAGGTGTACCACCACATGGCCCAAAAAGCTTGTGAAACCCTAGGCACCCCCGATGAGCCTTTTGTACATATCTTATTTTCTAAACATTAAGCTCCACAAAACGAGCTAGGCCGTGATGAATATTTGACCCGGTGACCAAAGGAAGCGAGCAACTCGACTCTCAGACAACGTCTACACCAGTCAAGAATAAGTGATGTTGCAATAAGTTTGAAAAATGATCCACAAATGGTCCCAAAGTAACCTAGGCTAGGATCAAAGTGCTCACATCAAAACTGCTCTAAACGCTCAAAGCTGGGAAACACAAGAACCCCGAAGACAAACTTAAAGCCATAAGACATAAGAACCCAACAGAAGGATGAAAAGGCAAATATGAAAAGCCTTGAAATTCCAAAGGTCAATGAGAAAAATGATGCAAAGGACAACTCCAAAAGTTTAAAGTCTGAAGCTCAAAAACAAAGACACACCAAGTAGCAAGATGACTTCAAGACAAGGAAGGCGAACCCGAGCTTTTTGGAATGGGAGGTATCCCTACACACAAAGATTGAGGGGAAATGGCAATAAGTCCACATATGACCCAACCAAGAGTGTTTTGGAATGGGTTTTGGTCCCTAGATGCATCGAGATTTTTTCTTTCAGACAGGTTGTGGTCCCTAGATGCATGCGAGCTTTTTTATTTTGGACGGGCTTCGGTCCCCTGAAGCATTCGAGTCTTCTATATTTCTGCACGGATGAGTTTCGGTCCCCAGAAGCATCCGGGTCAATTCATTTCTACATGGACGGGTTTTGGTCCTTAGAAGCATCCGATTCATATTCATTTTTTAATTGATGGGTTTTGGTCCGCAGAAGCATCCAAGTCATTTCATTGTTGCATGGACGGGTTTCGGTCCCATAAGCATCCAAACCATATCACATTTCAACCGGGATAGTCCAAGCCCCTAGAAGTTCCTAGGAATCATCAACTTTCTTTTTTGTTTAGGTAGTCAGCACCTTAGAATAGCTCGATAGTCATTATAGATAGTCAGCATCTTAGAACAGCTCGACGACTTTCAGTCCTCATTACAGGTAGTCAGCACCTTAGAATAGCTCAAAAAATCGAATCATTTCACTTGAGGTAGACGGTGCCTTTGTATAGCCTGCCAACTTTCTAAATTCTTCTTTATGTTGCCAGCGCCTTAGAATAACTTGGCACAACCACACGATTTCTGACAAAGGCTTAAGGCAGGGAGCAGAATCTTCATGGTCGGGTAAAATTTTGGGATGTCACTCAAGCATCAAACTAGTCTTTTCATCTTTATTACAAAGTCTAATTGACAGGAGGGGGATCTTGTATACCCAAAATTTTGACCCTCGGGAAGGGCCTTTGTGCACACATTTGAAGGCAAGGGCAAAATGGTCAAAATGCACGAAGTCAGGATTTTCTAAAGACGTTCTTGAGACTTTCTATTTTCATATGACTTGTTCACCATATCAAAACACTTTCAAACACCATAGTCATTATGAAATGCATTTCATGATTTTTTGATAAGTTTTATATTGGAAGTATAACTTTTAATTTATATTATAAGCTAATTTTCTTAATAATTAACACATGAAATAGACTCAAAATATTAAGAAAAGGCCTTTTAACATTAAAGTAAAATTTTCACATGGTTAACATCGTAGACAGAGGCAATTACCTAGTGCCAAAATTTCCTGTTGATTTGGTGATAATCCCACCACCACATAAAGAGAAGGGCTATGTTTTTAACTTCTAAATATGCTATGCCTTCGCCTCCGCAGATTTTAAGGGTTGAGAGTTTCTCCAGCTAACAAGTGCCAGTCCCCGACCCGTACTATTTCCTCAGAGAAAAGAGCTTTAGAGGGAGTTTAGTTTCTTGATCACTGCCTTAGGCTTGCGGAATAAGCTCAAATAGAATAGAGGGATACTGTTTAAAATAGACTTAATGAGGGTTATTCTACCTGCCCGTGATAAAAAGCTTGTCGTCCAAGCGGACAGTTTCTTTTCAACTTTGCAAATGAGTGGTTTCCAGGTTTCTACTCGTCTGGGGTTTGCTCCCAGTGGGAAGCCTTGGTAAGTTGAGGGAAGCAACCGAATCTCACAACCTAATGTCTCATTCACCATTTCTTCTTTGATAGGCTGTAGATTTAGACACAACGCTGTAGATTTGTTCCAATTAACTTCCAGACCTGACATGTCTACAAATGAGGTAATAGCCCATTCAACCACTTCCAATTCATTCACAAAGGCTTCACAGAAGAAGAGTGTATCATCTGCAAACTTAAGGTGTGATAGCCTGGTTTCGTGGTTTCCGATTAGCAAACCTTTTCTTTCGCCCACTTGAATTGCCACGTCGAGGATCCAGTCTAGGGTGCTAGTAGAGAAGATGAAAAAAAGTGGGAAGAGCGGGTCTCCTTGTCAAACACCTCTAGCCGGTTTGAAGGATTTTGTGGGTGCCCCGCTGACAAGGATAAAGATTTTTTATGTGGTGACGACACATTCTTGCACCCATGTTCTCCATTTCAAAGAGAAGCCATAAATGTAAAACATTATGTCGATGTCAAGAGAGGCAGTCAAATGCTTTCCTGAAATCTACCTTCAATAGAATTCCTTTTTGCTTTCTAGTTTTCAACCAGTTGATTGCCTCATTTGCTATCAAAGGCCCCTCGAGCAGGTGCATTCCTTTGATAAAAGTGGATTACGACTCGTCAATTAGTGAACCAACGACTCCTGAAAGTCATTCTGCTATAATCTTGCCAACAACCTTGTAAATGACCCCATTGATGCTAATCGGGCGAAATTCCTCAACTTGTATTAGGTCGCTTGTTTTTGGAATTAAGGTAATCCAGGTTGCATTTTGCTTTCTATGAAGAATTGTTTGACCACCTTGGTAATGTCCTCGCCTATAGTGCCCAAAGCTGCTTAATAAAATTAAAGTTAAAGTCGTCGAACCCTAGGGCTCTTGAACGGTTGTAATGCTAGACACTCACTTTATCTCATCTGCAAATGGGGTTAAAGAGAGTTGTTCATTTAGGTTCTTGGATAGGCGAGGTTTGTCATTACATGGGGGACCAGCCTGTGAATCGACGGACGGTCGAAATAATTCGATATAGTATCTGCGGATCTCCTGTCTGATTTCAGCTTGGTTGTAAGAAATTCTTTTGTTTATGAGGAGATGAGTGTTTGTTGTTCTCTTCTTGTTGAAAGTTTCTTTGCTGTGAAAATAATGAGTGTTGTTGTCTCCTTCTCTAATGGCCTTTTCTCTTGATAATTGCCTCTAGTAGTGTTCCTCTTTTCTCAATGAACTCCATATATCATCCTTCAGTCTTTGCCTCTGTAAGATTCTTGATTCATTCTGGCCCAGCTCTTCATCTTTACGATCGATTAGTTCTAACTCAGAGGATTTTTGTTTCAGAGATGTTCCAAAATACTTCACGATTCCATCTCCTAAGGGGCTTACTGATGTGTTGTAATTTGATTGAGGCTTGTAGTTTCTCGGCTTCAGCCATTCTTGGGTAAAAAAAGTTGTGAAAATCCTTCACTTCCCACCAAGTGTCTAGCACACGAAAGGGATAAGGGTGGGGGGAGGATTTCCTTAGCTCTATCCAGAGGAATATGTGGTCCGATATTTGCCATGGTAGTGCTTTTAATGTCGACCCAGGGAAGGAGTTGAGCCATTCTACATTATTAAAAGCTCGGTCAATTCTGCTTAGGGAGGTAGAGTTCCTCCAAGTATATTTACACGCTGAAAGTTGAATTTTGATGACTTATATATGATCTAACCAGTGTCCCAATCGCCTCATACTTGTAGAGATTAGGTTTTCTTCTCGCCCTGTCTCTCGCTTCCTTTTAAAACTTCATTGAAGTCACCCATAATCAATAGTGGAGTGGGGACGAGATTTGAACTTTGTTTTGAATTTCTTGAAAAGATTCCTCTCTTTGCTGGGCTGAAGTAGGAGCATAAACTAAGAGGATTCTTCCTTCAAACTGTAGTGAAATCCATTTAGTTTCTACTAGAAGCCATCTTCTTCCTTTGTCTAGGATTTTGATTGAAACTTTGTTTGATTTCCATGCCATTAGGAGGCCTCCAGAGAGGCTATCGGCCAGTATTTCTAACCACTCAGTTGGGTTTCCCGCCCCCACAGGTTGTATCTTCTATTGATGGGTTTCGAATGATGGGTTTCCATTAACCCCAGAATACTTGCCTTTGTTTGTTTGAGATCCCTTTTCAAGAGAGCCCATTTTCCAGTTTTTTTATTCCTCTGATGTTGTGGAAAGAAATTGCTACGTGCTTGAGTTTCTTGCCTACCTTCTAGACGTTTGCTTATGCGAAGAATACTATAATAGTTTTGAGCGGACACTTTGGGGAAGGGTATTGAGCATTTTACCTTTTGGCTGAAGTGCAGGCATTTGGTAACTTCATCTATGATTGATATTGAGACATCGTAGAGGCAAGGAGCAGACACAGGGAGAAGACCAGTCGGAAGATAATTCCACGCTTAAGTCAATTGGAGGGGAGATGGGACTATAGCAGTTGGAATTTTGGGATGAGAGCAGATTTTCTTTCGTGTGGGGTTGGGCGGGGCTTGAACTAGATAGGGGTTCGAGGTCCGCAAAGGTTTCCGCCTGGGTTTCCGGAACAACGGAGGGTGTTGATGGTGGGCCTGGGCCCATTCTTTTACTGTTATCCGCAGGGTTTGGTAGTCCTTTTTGAGGTGTCTTTTCCAAGGAAGAAACAAATAGCTCTTTTTTCCATGAGATCTGGGGAAATGTTTGGAGGAAACTAGACCAGAGTTTCAGCCACATTATTTTATTATTTTTCAAGATTTCCAGGGGAAAAGTAACCATCCAACACTCATTGTTTAGTTTGAAACTAGTTGTAATGATCATTTCCCCTTTTGGCCATATATGATTTTGAAGAATGACGCCGGGCTATTAGTCGATGTGACTTTTGCTTCCATATCAAAGCCTTTAGAGGGGACATGATGGTCAGGTCATGCAATGTCTGATGGTTTGGGAGCAGCTTTTCCTGTAACTGGTGACAAGTGGTAAAACTATGTGAATTTAGGTTCTTTATTCACCTCTATTTCAGTGCATTCTTGACCTATTTCACCACTTAATAGAGTATTTTAGTGATTAGTGGTGAACTTATATATTTTGGTCTCTTGAGAGGTAAAAGCTCATTCTGAGCATACTTTTGGGTTCTTTTAGAGCTATTGGAGCGCATCAACAAATTCCTCATCTCTCAAGCTTTCCAACGCCACAAACGAGGAGAAATTCCAAGCCACGACGAAGACTCTAGGCCCCACGCAAGTTAGAGCAAATCCCTGGAGCAGGACCGACCCAGTCTGGGTCGGTCAGATGTGATCTCCGCAAGCCCAACATACTGGAATCGACCGACCCAGAGAGCGTGGGTCGGTCGTGGGGCGGTCGTGACTTGAGTGCTTCACGTGCCATCCCTACCAGAGGCCGACAGACCCAGGGGACTGACCCAGTCTGGGTCGGTCGGTCGCAAATTTTGCCCATAACAATGCATTTTAAAAGAGGAAACTTGGCACCTTTTCACTAACTTTTGAGAGCGCTCGACCACACAAGGGAAAGGAGAGAGAAAAGGCTTACCTTGGAGCAAGAAGACAAGAGAAAGGAGGAGGAGGCTCCCCACCACCATTGGAGCTCATCTCACCTCATTTTCATGGCTTTTTCTCACTCTCTTGTCTATTTTCTCTTTATGATGCTTGAGTAGTCCTATATTGCACTTTGGTATAGGGATTTAA
The DNA here is from genome assembly GCA_023374045.1 of Limonium bicolor. Lineage (NCBI taxonomy): Eukaryota > Viridiplantae > Streptophyta > Magnoliopsida > Caryophyllales > Plumbaginaceae > Limonium > Limonium bicolor. Next base: position 152,365,761 of record CM041781.1, on the reverse strand, counting down.
CCCCAAATCCCCCAAACTAGCTTGTTAGCGCACACTTCATTTATGATAGTTGTTTTCTCTCTCTTGCTTATTTAATGCTATAACTTGATCATTTATGGCATTTGTGGGGGTTTCCAACAACATATGAGTTTGAGTTGGAGATTGTGACCAAAGAGAGAGAGAAAGAGGAACCCTAAATTGTGCTATCTTGATTAGTTAGTGAAATTTAGGGCTATTGTTGTGGACTTGAGATTAATGCTACTTAGTGGTTTGAATTCTACATGATTAGAGAGTTGGAATTAGCTAAGTAAGATTTGACTTTTCCATGATTTGGAAAGTCATTACGCTAGTCCTAATAGACAACTTGAGTGAAGTGGGTTTGAGAGTGAATTTGGGGTGAGGTTAGGTGATAATAACCATCATAGGGTGACTTCCCTTCCAATTCATTAAAACAAATTTTAGTTTCCTTGTTTACCTTGCTAATTGTCTTGAATTGAATCACTGAGCTTTCTGCCGGCTAAACCCCCCCCCTTAATTACTATTTCTTTACCATTTACCGAAACTAGGGAGATAGATAATCGATTTCCTAGTGGAACGACACTCTTATTACTACTACGATTGGATGCACTTGCTCACATTTAGCATTTTGCATTGTTGTTTATATTTCTTATAACAACTGGATGGACATTTTGACTTTCGAGAATTGTTACGATGTAACAGGTTTGATTTTCAAGTGGAGGAACTTCGACTATTCCCCTCACCGTGTATATTTACGTTAGTTCCTCTGTCCAGAATTTTATTACTCCAATGGTAACTATCTTGCCATCGAAAATGGCAGCGATTTAATCATTGATTATTTTGAAGGAAGCGGTTTCAATGCTGACAATATTTCCAAGTTTGATGGTAGAGTGTTTATGTCATTTTCGATGGCCAGAATTTTCCCGAATTTCTTGGCTACTGCCTTTGTTGAGCTTGCGCTTCAGGCTTCCGGAGGAATGCCTCTAATGGCAATGCTGGTGATTCGACGGTGTTGGGTCGTGTCTTCCGACTATATCGCTACTTTCCAATCACGACCCCATTTCTCTTTTCTTAGGAAGGATTCTCTGCTTGATTCGTTCCAAAATAATACTAGGAATTCTTGCTGGGCAGGGTCACTTTCCTCCATTCTTGGGCAACCTTTCTTTTTGGCCTAGCCAGCTGAGTGGCCATCCTCACTCCATCAAGCCAAATTTTGTTCGTTACTTTGATGGCCGATTCTGCTTCTTCTTTGCTACTGAAGCTGACGAAGGCGTACCTAGTATTGGTTGCTAATCTTCTTTGGGAAGGCCTATGAACACCAGTGATGCGATCGAACGGAGCAAAAGCTTTCCAAGAGTTCCATGGCTTATGGTATCGTGCAGTTTGTCAACAAACACTGTGTTCATCTCCTCTCTTGAGTTTGAGTTGGTTGTGTTGTAATAATAATTTTTGTATGGATTTTGGGGGGAAGAGGTTATGGCGGCAGAGGGGTGGGGGTGAATTTTGTGGTAAAGGGGTTGATCAGACGGTGGTGGAGGTCTGAGTGGCATGGTGGTTGGATGCGTGGGTACGAGATTTCCAGTAGGAGTTGGATGGGGGAGGGGGACAAGAGAGAGCATCTTGGAGAGTCCCTAGCTAGTTCTTTCTGAAGGACAAATCGATATCCTTCTTCAATTCTTGGCACATGCAACATATAAATCATTCACCCATTGCCGCATTCTTCAACACCACACTAGAGGAGAAGGGGAAAAGGAAAAAGAAAATACTGATGAGGAGAGAAGATACAAGAGTGAGATAAGTATAGGAAGGGATAATTGGTCACCCGGTGCAACAACTATGGTGGAAGAAAACACGATGAAGAGGCAAGAGAATGGGAGGATTTTGCCCCTAATGTTGGAATATACCGGTACTTCAATATATAGCCGTCCTGGAGACACGTCCGGATCCGGACGCTTTTGATCGCGCCTGGACGCAAATCGACGGTGGAGGAAACATACAAGCATCCTCGTCTCACGCCAGGACCCGGACACCTCAATCTCGTCCGGACGCAGAATTGACGGTGGAAGATCTGCGTGCGAGTTTGATCTAACGGTCCACGAAAGATACAAGTGTACATAGCCGCGTCTGGATCCTGACGCCCGATTTCTCACCCAGGACGTGGCTGCGCTTTTGTTTTCTTTTCTTTATTTATGCGCGCTCGCATTGTACTAGTTTAGTCAAGTTTTTACAAAACAATGTTGTAAGCTTATGTCTTTGGTTCTGTATAACCCTAATTCGAGTTACAAAAAATTTCTCTACAAATTATATCTCAAATTGTTATCAATTCTATTACTAATCATCGTTTGCATTCTCTATTATGAGCTTGAGAGGGAGAGACATGAGGGGAAGATTAAATTATTTTCAGAAAAGCAGCGAGTGGTGAGGAAAAAGAAACGATGGTAGGAAGAAAGAGGAATGAGAAGTGAATAAACCCTAGTTGGCTAGTTTTCTCAAAGAAAAAAGAAACGGTCACAGGGAAAGGGGCATTCTTAGAAAAGAGACTTATTTACTTGTTTATTATGCAAAAAAACACGATTATGGGACAAAAAATATAGAGAAGACCGAACAGTCAAAACCAGATTGAGAGAGTATTTTTTCTAAGATATCAATTTTCCAATTAGAAGAAACTAAAAACAAAAAGGGAAATTTCATTAATACCAATATATTTTTGCCTAATTCATGAAATGCCACTAAAATTAGAAAGTTATGAAATGTCATTATATTTTTCTTGAAATTCATGAAATACCACTATAGCCATTGACCAGAAGAAAAACAAAGAAGATAAAATACCCCTACTAGTTAACAAAGTACTTTAAAAGTTCACAATATACCACTAAGTATTAAAAATTTGAAAAATATTCACAAAAATTCAAAATACTATATAATATATAAAAGTAAAAAAATTATAATCTTAAAAAACTATTATAATTTTGTATAAATATAATTTAAAATTTAAAATTCTTTTGAAATAAAAAAACTAAAGCTAAAAAGATAAAATAAAAATTAATACGAAAATTATGAAAAATTTCAATATTTCAATATTTCTTGGATTTTTTTTAAATTATAAAGTAACATGAAGTGGAATATAGAGTGTAAAGACATAATCTATATTCTGGTATTATATAATACTTTTTGATTTTAGTGTCATTTTATAAATAACAAACTAATTGTAGAAATAAAAAATATTATGTCATAAAATAATCAGCAAAATAAAATATACAATTTTAAAGACATGGTACTTAAAAATATTTTTAAAATAACTTGTCTTAATGAAATAATTTAACTTGGAAAAATATATATTATGTCTTTAAACTCTATATTTTATTTTATGGCACTCAATAGTTTTTAAAAAATTATGTGAAATATTTAATCAAGATTTAATGATAATTTATTTTTTCAAAAAATTTGAAAGCTTTTAGTAATATTTTCATATTTTAAAAAAATTAATATAGTTTTTTTTATTTTTATTGATTTTTTTATAAAAATTAAATTTCTAATTTTTTTATGTTGTTATCTTTTTTATTTTTGTGTTTTTTTATATTTTTTAAACATTGTAAAATTTTAAAGTAATATATTAACAAGTAGGAATATTTTTGTTTTTTTTTCTAATGTGGTTTCACGAATTTTATAAAAAATATTACATTTTATAGATTTCTTTTTCACTTTTAAGGATTATCAAGAAAATATTGTGATATTTTATGAAGTTTTCATAACAAAAACCATGGAAAATTTTCGCCAAAATACCATTTGCCAAAAAAAAATTACTTGTGGTGGCTTTTTTCAAAAAAATTACGCGGAAGTGTTAAAACGGCGCAAATAAACCGCATTGGGCTAATCCATCTTGTAGTAAACCGCATCGAGTCACCGCCGTTATTGGTTATTTATGCCATAAATCGCATCACCCAAACGCATCTTTGCAATAAAATGCATCGGCCAGATGTGGTTTATTTGCAACAGACGGTAGATGGCAGGGGAACGCCGCTCTTATTATGGTGCAGCACATCGGTGGCAGTCCAGTCAGCTTGCTTATGTGGCATAATAAATGGGGTAATATTTGTATTAACTTTAAATAGTCATAATTTTAAAATATAAGTCCAAAATAAAAAAAAAATTTACACCAATGCTCATCTAAATTCAAGTTCTTTAAAACAAGACCATTCATGGATATGTTTTGACAAGTTTAAAATTTTATATTAGTTATATGTACATATCAACATATATCAACGACACTTATGATTCACCACGTATAGTTTAAAATACACCATATAATATTAATAATACACCACAAAACAATAGTGATTCAGTATTTGTTCCAAAGTTTGTTATCTAATTCACCACTTATGAAATACCCCAAATAGTAATTACAATTAATTTAATTAATTAATAATGAATTAATTAAATGAAAGTAATTAATGAGCGTTTGAGGAATAGAATGTCCTTGAATAAGTAAAGGGGGTAATATAACATTTGAATAAACCCTAAGAAGTCATTAGGAAACATTGACGAACCCCAAAACGACCTTGATGAGGTTTTAGAAAAGAAATATAAACGAAAATAAATTTATCCTTTTACTTTGGAAAACATGTCACAAATATTTAAGAAGTGAAAAATAAGTATTGAACACCTCATAAGGTTATTTGGGTAATTTGAGAAGCATTGAAAAATTGGTTAAGCAGTCGAAATAAAAGACGTCACGTTATCGCCTAAAATGACGAAACGCGAACCAATTAGGAATTAAATACTAATTAATAAACTTTATAAATAAAAATTATAATCATTGATTAAAAGTATAAATTTGGAGTTATAGAAAGAATTGTCTCGTTAAACTGGACAACATGTCATGAACGACATGAAAAACAGATATAAAACAAGCCAAAACGCTATTATGTTTGTAACGTAAAAAAAAAAAATTCGCTGACCAGCCCAAAAGGAACTGGACCAGCCAAATATAATCATCAGACATGGTAATGTGGTAGCCCGTTTTCATTACACTCACTTAATTAGTCCAACACCCTTATCTTCTCCATTTCACTACAGTAATTTGCAACCCTAACTGGTACTAGGAACATACATTCGCCGCCCTCGCCCCCCTCTCTATTCTTCTCTCTGTCTCTCGATGTTCTTCAAAAAAAAAATTTAACCCTAACTGTCGAACAAGTCCAGCGCCTTTCCTCTCCATTTCCGAAACTCAAACAGAACCTAACCTCCTTCTTTTTTTCATTTCACTTTGGTTGCGCCTGGAAGCCAAATGCGGCCTCGCCGGGCCGGATTCGAAAGGGGAAATCAACCTGAACCGCAACACATCGGGTGACTGGAATCAGGGTGCCTAGATAAAGCAGTTGGAACCTAAAGGTCTGAAATCTAACCTTGAAATATCAACCGATTTCTGTCTCAAATTACCTCTGTTTTAAGTCTAGAAAATGTGAGTGTTAGGTGTTGAAGGTAGGTCCGAAAAACAGAGAGAAAATCTGAGTTTTTGTGACTATGATTGTGTGCGAATCTGGGTTGTGGTTGATGTTGTATTTAGTCCGAAAATTAAGGCTAATATGGTGTATCGTAGGGTGTGTAAAACTAGGGTTTTGTGGTTGTTGATGAATCCAAAAAGTTGTGTTATCTTGTTGAGTTTGTAACCCGAAGATTTAAGTTAATTTGGTGGTTTGGATTAATGTCAATTTAGGATTGTGACAATGTTGTATGAAAATTTGGGGTTAATCTCGGTATATACAGATTTGAAGAATGAGGACTTTGCTTGAGAATTTCTGAGTCAATTGAAAATTAGGATTTGATACGGCTGTTGATCTCAGTTGTGTACGAACTATAGTACTTTCGAAAATTAGGCTTAATTTGGTACCATTTGGTAATTTCTGGAAATTTAGGCATAAATTTTAGGTGAAATAGAAATTTAGGGTTCCGAATTTGTAAATCCGGGTTTCAAAAGTAATTTGGGGAAAATCTGAAATTTAAGGTTTTGGAAATGTGCTAGTAAAAAAAATTCTGGTGTCAAAATTGGAATTTGGTCAAGACTTGGATGAAGTCAAAATTAGGGTTCTGGTATGAAATTAGGGTTTTCTAGAAATTTGGGGTAATTTGGGCAAAATTATAAATACAAGGAAATTGAAGAGGACTTGGTAATTTCTAAATAAATTGAATTTAGGGTTTTTGGGATTGAAACTGAATTTGGGCTTTTGAAATTTAAACTAGGGTTTCAAACAACTTCAATTTGGGTTTAAAAAAAATAAGGGATAGATCGAAAGTATGGAAGTTCACAATCGATGATGTAGGTCAAAATTGGAATTCACCCAAAATTGAAATATGGACTTGTCAAAATCGGATTAGGGTTTAGATCAAGTCAAAATTGGAATGGGCAAGTCAAAATTGACATTGGAATTGGTCAAAATCGAAATTAGGTTAGTCAAAATTCAAGTTAGGTAAAGAATTGGTTAATAGAGATCAAACTTGTAGATATGGGTTTAAAAATTGGTCAATGAGGGCCTTAATCAATCTGGGCCAACAAACAAATGGGTCAGAATAAATAATCCGAGCACTTAATTAGTTGGGCTTAGAGGAATCATAATATTAAACAGGGCCAATTTAAGTAAGCAGACTGTTAAATTATTAATTGTAAGTAGGTAAACAATTTAGTAAGGGGACTAGGTTGTAGATTAAAATAATGATTATTAATAGTAATAATAATGTTCTATACACTTGTATTATTTGGTAAGTGCTAAGGTTAGAATTAATTATAGGGAACTGGATATATGTATATGTATATATAGCTGGATAGTTGAAACAAATTGAATTTTATTAATCATATGGAACTTAGAAAATTATGAGGATGTGAACGTAAATATTGGTGTGACATTAAATTGGGGGAACATGCTTATACGAGGTATATATGCATATTTGATATTAAATTAACAATCAGGAAATATTAGAGGAACTAGATAATATTAAATAAAATTTAAGGAAGTTGAATATAAATAATAATAAAATAAAAATTAAAATAAACTCATAATAATTAAGAGTGGGGATTGTTATATGTATAGAGAATACCAAGGGGATTAATGTAATATTAGTATTATATTAGGAATGTTAAGAACATGCGTGTATACTAATAATACAAGTATACATTTAAAATGTTAAACTAGAGGAATTGTACAAAGGAGAAATATGTTATGTATGATAAGAAGTTAACTCATAAGGATTAACATGGGACTCATTGAGTGTGGGTCTATTTAGTATAACACTAGGAGAGGATTTCATTATACTACCTTAAGTATGAAGGACCTTATTGTCTACGACTAGGTGGGGAACTAAATAAAGTTTGGAGCTTAGTATAATATATTATATAACATATATAATGTTAAGAGTATAGTCTTAATATTTGTTTGAGAGGAATATCACAAATAAGAGAATTAAATTCTTTCAAATGAAATGATAAGGGATTCCATCTATATAATGAATTTTTATAATTCATATAGACTTATGGAATATGTTGGAGTGGGGGGGATTATATAATATGATGTGGTAATCATATAAAGAGAGGTAAAGTACAACATAAAGTGGAGGAAGTACCTTATTCTTAATGACTAATGTCATAAAGAATTGAATAAACAAATGGATTATATAATTCAAGGATTATAATATGAATTATATAGACTTGGTTGCATTGACCAAGTCAACCCAAATTGACCAACTTGACTTAATTTTCAAAGAGGGTCGAGTTTACCAACTCATACCCCACACGAGAGTTTAAACCCTAAATACACTATAAGGTCGATTATATCATATAGTAACAAGCTACATTGTGATATGTAGATATGTATATACGTGTATATACAAGGGTAATAACCTATGAGTAAATGGGATATTATATGGATTAAAATCCTAAGTAGTAAACTAATACTACATATTACTTGCAACATAAATAAAGTATGGTTTAAACTAATCCCGAACTAGTTTAATAACCTGAGAAACGATGATTGATGAATCACGAGGCTAATACCGAAAGGATTAGTAGTTATTTGGAATACTGAATCTATTTGAGTTATAGTGAATTAATACTTAGCGGTATGTTCCAGAGATACGAGCTAGGAGTTATGAGCCACGAGCTATGTGTGAGTATAGATGAGTGTGATACGTCATGCTAGCATTGTTCATCGGTGTAAAGTACGTTCTATATGGTCCGAGTGTTCCTTACGACTTCCTCGGGTTTTGGTAATATGTGAATGCTTGATAAGAGTGATATGTTTGCTATGTGTTGTGATTGTGGATTTAATTGTCTATTGTTACGCGACCTTTGTTGTGCGCGGCGGATTACAGTTTGGATATCATATATGACAACTCGGATCAGATTGTGGTTGACAATATGGAAATGATAAAAAGGAAATGACTGTGATCTTACTATCATACCTGAGGGTGAACGTAGCCTAGGAGACGTCTAGGCGACATCTAGGCGAAAGTTAACGACCTCTAAGGTCCTTACATGGAAGAATACTTCCTACATAACCTAAGCATAGATCTTAGGTAAAGGTCACAGACCGAACTATATGGTGGAACTAAGTAATTAATTGAGATGAGGAAATTCCTGGGTAGTCACGGACTACATGGTTGCGCATGGGTGATCACCGAAGAGAGGGCATGACCGGATAGGGTTCTCTCGATGTGGAAATTCCAACGAGCCGGATATGATCGTTGGTCAGAGGGCACTGCTGTTGGTGCAATGGCTCCGGCCGTCAGGCCTCTATGGACTCCTGACAAACCGCACTATTATAGTGCACCAGAGTGACTGCTCCAGAAGGGGAAGCTTATACGGGTTGTCCTAACATGACGCCTACCTTAATTGAACAAGTTAAGTAAACGTTAAGGAATGACTCAAGGAAATATTCTTAGCCCTGAACAATGAAACAAGAAGGCCTCAAGGCCGCATAACAGGATTGTTCAAGAGAGTATAACTCTCACACTGTTAATTGATGTTGCTTATATACTTGCTTATTGTTTGTTGTGGATTGGTATGGTGATTGTATGAATTTATATGTGTGATGATTACTGTTATATTGTTATTTAAATGAAAACGGTACAACATGAAATTGGAACAACATGTTAACAATTGGGATAATAAACTTGAGTAGTCTTGGGGTTCATGAAGATTATATAGTTTCATGCTCAGCGGTTGTGTTGAGCCTTTATGGCCACCAAATTACAGGTATTGATCGTGGACGTGCCGGAGCGCGGGGCTTTTGGGGATAGTTAGCAGTTTACCTATGTACGATACCGTCATTTTTGTTTAGTGCTTTTCGAACCTTGTGGTACTGGGATAGATAGACGGCTCACTGTTCTTTTTAGAATTATTCGGTTTGTAAACTATGGATGTATCGAGTTCTCTGTCATCACAGCAGTAGTGTAGATTGGATAATTGGTAAACGCTACGTTACTTGCATGGGCGAGTAACGGCGGGTAACACTCGGTTGATTTTGTATACGACTTCTAATTACTGTTGCGGATCGACTGATATTTATGTTGGGCGCGTTAGTTTAACCAGATTTTAGAGTAGGGGTGTTACAAAAGTGGTATCAGAGCGGAGTACCGCTCTGATGATGAGACATATGGGTTAAGACAATGAGCTTAGGATTATGGGAATACGGGGAACGCTTGTGAGGTACGAGACATCTGGTCTTCAGCGAACTAGTGTCTTAGTAACGCTAATGCGTAACAACATCAGCCTTAATGGCACTTCAATATTATAGATTGTTATACGGTGAACTACCGAGTAAAGACACAACATGATGTGTTACAAACGTCAAGAAGAAGTATAAATCACTTAGGGCGAGGCATGTTGGGGGTAATGGAGGTTCTACGGTCCCGAGTAACATGGAGCTGCACTAGCTTTATGGGAGAACTTCTCGGAACCAGCAGTAGTACCCCACCCACCGCTGCCCACATCTCGAATGTCGACATAGAGGCAAGATAATGAAAGGCGCCAAGGAGACGGAGAATTCCTCCTGATCAGGAAGACCGACATGGCTGCCATAAATGCTACGATACCAAGATAGATGAGAGAGTTTGCAACACAATGAATCCCTAAGGACCGATGGACCCGGTAACTACATATTATCTAGAAGCATGCCTATATGCGGTGACGAGTGAACGCTAAACCCTACCTTAAAGAAGGATAGAAATCCATAGGACAATCGAGTCGGTTCATAATTAAACACCGAACCCTGTTAAGTTAACCAAGATTGCTACAATGTAACCCCTAAGAAAGGAATATCATACCGTAGACGACCGGAGTACTCCATCTGCCGGACACGAAGCACCACGTGGTAGCTACGCGGGGCAGACCCCAGCGGGTACAAGCAATTAGAAGGGGAAAGAAGTCACCAGGGGCAAAATACCCCAAACTTTGCGGGAACCTTAGGCACTGGTACTAGTACTCAACGCGTTCTAGGAAGCCGCTAGCCCTCAACCTAACAAATTGACTACATGAACACATGCGTCAAAAGCCCTTCTTCCACCATGATGAAGCTTAAGACAAACTCAGAAAAAGCCTAACTTATAGTACCTAGAAAGAAAACTACCCTAGAGAACTTTCCACCCCCCTTAACGGACTGTGATCACCCCAATACTACCCTTTCCAAGATGAACTACCTAAGCCATACTCAATCAACCGAAGCGTCCACAAAACTAACAGTTACCAAACTAATAACTCAACCTACATGACGCGCTTGCTACAACAAGCGCCATGGAAACCAACATATTAATAATTCTTCCTACCTCGCGCACTTGCCACCGCAAGTGCTGCATCTACAATCAAACCCTACAAGATCGTGAACACTACAGCGAATGATACCATGACTACTGAAATTACCAAACATCTGTGCAACCTTAGTACAGAACCCATAAATGCAACCTGCCACAAGTAGGAGCGTAAAACCCTTAAAACATGAGGTCTACAAACCTTAGAAGGATCCAATGAGTTCGACCATCACAACTAAAGGGCAGACAACAGCCCATAACAATTACACCAAGTTAGACATTAATGAACCATTAATATCGGCTTAAGGGACAAACACCATAGACGTGTACCAGCATTAAATGCCAACCACTACCAATGACGAGTGTCGAGTCCTTAGGACAACCACGACCCCATACGAAAGGATATAACACTTCCTAAATGCATCACTATTCTTCACAATAGTAGGAAACCAAAGAACCGAGGTACACCAGATGTAAACAGCTAGAATACACCCAATACAACGAATGAGATACCGAATGTGAATACTCAAAAATAACAACTCATTCCCAAATATGTAGGGAGTTGTAAAATGAAGTATGATCACGTAGTAATCAGGGCCGGTATTATGTCCACAATGGCACATGTAAACATACAATGAATATCGAAAAAGGAAAAACATGTTAGCCCTTAATAGGACCAAGATCAAACGTATTATACCGCAACACAATATTTACATGAACCGATCGCACCCGTAAATGCAAACCAGTGTCGAATACCTCAACAATTAACGCCTAAAGCACCACCCTTACAAAGGAGTATCATACCAACGAGAGCGAACAAATGTCGGGATAGGAGTATATATATACCATCCTCTGAGTTCAAACCTCCTACACAAAGTAAACATGGAACATTAATTTCCTCCATCCATAAATATCCCCACAACTAATGTAAAAGCATTAGAGATTCTTGTACTCTATATATATACATAATGATACCTATATATAACATAAAACTCCCACTATAGAGTTCTACACAACAAGTATGAGTAAATAAAATGGTTATATATAAGAAATTTTACCACACTTTATCAAGTCAGTACCCTTGTGATAGTAATATTGTTATTCCATTTGATCACACTGATCATTGGATGGAAATTGCATGTAAAGGGAATGGCTACAGCCACCGGTATCCCACCATACAATAGGTAACAAAAGAGAAGTACGTGTTCAAGATATGTCGCCTGCTAACGCGACGACTGTGAGAGATCATAAGTATGTAAATTAAACAATAACAACTACCTGGTTCATAATACTAGACACAAGCCTAAGTAAAGACATCTAATGTATTGCTAGAAGGACATGAGTCCAGGAGCGTGAAATTACCGCCTCCGACTACCTTTCCAAGGTATGCCAAAAAGGGGCAGCAACACCTAGAACGAAGTGAATAATAACGGGGGACTGTTCCAAGTCAAACTAAAACAAGGACTCCCATAAAAGAAGGAAACATGAACCCTCGCCATGGGGTCTGAAATTACAACAAATGATGTAACCCTGAAAATATTGGGAAGTGAGAACCATAATACGTACCATAAATAACATGAATAACCTACAAATACAAGAGCGTGAAACAACGAACAAGCGCTAAACCGCGCACATGAGAACAGAATAACGATGACTAGGAGCCAACACACAATCACTCTGATAATTAAACAATAGGCCAACAAATACTTATCTATACAAATGATTGTAAAACCCTTCAAAACATCAGTGAATTCACGTCAATAACGAAACCAATGACAGAGGAGAAAACTACCTCGTAGTATTACAATATAACCTCCCCAATAGGGCACAATATCCCAAACACTCACATAACATAGAATACGTAATCATGCCCATTGAGCAGGGGACTCAGAGAAACAAAACAATTTCCTCAGGACACACCCCAATATCGTTTGAGAAGGAGATTTACAAAAGAATACTTCACAAAATCATAAACCTGTGACGGACACCACGAGTATACAAAAATGAGAGGTGGGACGACCACACTCCAGGGGAGCTTGTGGGCTTGATAGGCTTAATTATGAACTAGTTAAGTAGGTAGTAATGTATCAGTAGGGTACCCCACACATGTAATCTAGTGGTGAAAGGAACACAAGAAGTAGTCAACTCCGTTCCAAGACCAGTAATACAAATGCGGACCAGTACAAGTAACTACCCCAAATAAATTAACGGGAAGAGTTTCAATTAAAACAACGAGACTATAGAAACCAAAACCTTAAATATAATACGATTAGGGTCGTAACTCCACATGGGAGTGATTAACACACAATAATATAAAGGGAAATCTCTCGGAAGATGAGAGAGCTAATAGTCGGCTAAGTGACAAGACATGATAACTCATCGAATGAGCAAGCGAATATGTGAACACTTATAAAGATAAAGGATCTACTAACATTGGCAAATTAGACCACCTAGAAGATACCGACGAAGGATGATAACTGCCACCCGAAAGAGGGGCATTAGGAAAACTATTCTCAGACTAAAGACACAAAACAATACTGTCCGATATAGCAACCACCGTATGCCCAAATTAGGAGTAATAATACATTTCCACTCAAAACGAGTTAAACACAAACACATCACTATGAAATAAAAGAAAGGCAGAGCTAGTATACTAGCGGATGCCCTAAGCTTTAAGGCAAGTGTAACAATAACCAACAACTATCAAATCGGTAAAGATGTGGTGCGCTCAGAAGCGACCATTATAAATAGCCATTGGAAATAAGTAAGTTGGCAAGATCAGACGAGTGGAACTCGCCTAGAACTCAATGATAAGAAACACATAAATATAAAATTACACTCCGGATGGAACAACATGAAGAATAGAAAGGATATAAAACATACCAAGAGGCAAACGCCTCAACTGCCAGGGAACATACCCACACAGGATGCCGAAAAAAGTAGGACACAAATATGAGAATAACAAATGAATTTCCCTAGCAAAGAGCAGGGTGAACCACACAAACATTGTTATTAGGCCGATATACAAAAAAATACAACATACATCATCGGAAAATACCTAACAAATACTACAACTAACATATTACTCCGTAACAAAACAATCTGTAGACACGGGATGACAAGGATTACCTCCGTGAATATATAGACTAGTATGTCTCAAGATGGCTGAGACAAGTGTAAAGAGCACTAAGTACTGACGATAGCCTAAGACTACATCTCACCTCAACTGAAAGCCAGTAAGTGAAGACAAAGAACACTTGAAGATATAGTACACGCATGTGCGATAGCAATCCGGAATATCAAAATGGGCGACTGAAATTTAATCGAGCGCTCGTACAATATAGACACCACTCCGATTAAGATACCTCTGTTTCCAAAAGTATGAAAGACCATGTATAGCACCGTCACATTGGAACGGGGTCAGCAAGAACTTGCTGCCAACACATGATTAGATATAAAATAATGTGCAAGGCATTAAGAAGAACAATAAGGGCAAACTGAACCCTAAAAATCGTTGGGTCATACTGCTCTACGGAGCGAGTGGGCCCATGCATGATAGGTCAATGTACCCATCAAATTGGGGAAAGAATGATGTGTTTCACATCTCCCAATTGAATATATACATACACTACCTATTAGAGGTATCATGACTCGAGAGGCCAACTGAATTCTAATAGGAGACATGTGTAGACTCTGATAAGAGCTCTCGACAGGACAAGATTCTCTAGTCGGAACACATGGTGGTAAAGACCACATGGGAGCTAGAATACTCAATATGAGATAAACACCTTGAGCTCGTTACTTCAAGGATGCTATAGATTACATGGGAATAATCCTTTTTAAGGGGGGTAGAGCGATTTCATACGCACCTAGCGTATTTAGTACGTATCAATTACGTGTAGTATTGTATGCATAGCACAATTAACGATTGTACGTATAGTATAAGTCATATGATTGTAGTATATTACTTGAAGTAATATTGTGATGTTTTGTTTACATATTCACATAAATATATATATGTGTATTAGTTCGCACCACTGAATGCGAATAGGAAGGAGAACAGAAAGAATGTTCTTACCTTAATTATGAGTACCTTTGCATAATAGAATGCGAGTACTTGACGTAGAGATGTCAACCTTGTTAGCTTTGATGTGACAATACAAGTAAAGGAGAGTAGAAACTCTGGTGACATCATGAATTGTGACTCGGTATGAAACCGAATATGGATAATATTGATATGAGAACCTGTAAGAAACCGATTTGTAACCTAGGGGAAGTTAAATCCTCTAGGAAATGGATGCGTGTTAATTAAAGGAACTTAGTTCCATGGGATGGGATAGATATAATCCTTGCGCTTATGACCAGATAAATCACACTAGTTTGACCGGGTATCGATTAAACATGAGGTGGCGACAATAAGAGAAGATAAGATTAGAACTTGATAAATAAATTGGTTGGTTGTAATTTGACGTGGGAAGTTAAACTTGATTCTGATCAAATCAAGGGAGACTGAACACAAATTGGGGTGGAAGGATTGTTCAACACTGACGCTGATCACGTCGGGGTTGGATAATTCCCGAAACTTCCTACAAGTGGACACAGATATGTATAGATAATGAGCTTAAGTATTGTGGAAATCAGGTGACACTATCCAAGAGGTCGTGGACCGTAGAGTCCTTCATCATTGAGACCGCTTTTCCGCGAGTAGTTATAGATGTTTGGTTATATGTGCATATATGCACGATGGTTATGTGATGTACCGTATATGATACTTGTTTGGTATGCACTGATTATGCTTGTGCATGTTGAATGTTATGGTGATTAAAATAAAGTTCTGATAACATGTTTATTAGTGATTGTGATGCAACGAATGTTGGCTACGAGCTAGATACGCATATGTTACAGGATTGTGATACTATATTAGAGTGATATATTTAGATAGGTTTAGGCCCTTTCGGGACTTGATCCCGAGGATGAAATAGCTCGAGGATACCTAGCGGAACTTGATTCTCTAGGCTATGTGGTTTTAGGAATGTGACTTCGAGACGAAGACCTTTTAAGGGGGTAGATTGAAATACCCTAAATAGTAATTACAATTAATTACATTAATTAATAATGAATTAATTAAATGAAAGTAATTAATGAGCGTTTGAGGAATAGAATATCCTTAAATAAGTAAAAGGGGTAATATAACATTTGAATAAACCCTAAGAAGTCATTAGGAAACATTGACGAACCCTAAAACGACCTTGATGAGGTTTTAGGAAAGAAATATAAACGAAAATAAATTTATCCTTTTATATTGGAAAACATGTCACAAATATATAAGAAGTGAAAAATAAGTATTAAACACCTCATAAGGTTATATGGGTAATTTGAGAAGCATTGAAAAATTGGTTAAGCAGTCGGAATAAAAGACGTCACGTTTTCGCCTAAAATAATGAAACTCGAATCAATTAGGAATTAAATACTAATTAATAAACTTTAGAAATAACAATAATAATCATTGATTAAAAGTATAAATTTGGAGTTATAGAAAGGTTTGTCTCGTTAAACGGGACAACATGTCATGAACGGCATGAAAAACAGTTATAAAACAAGCCAAAACGCTATTATGTTTGTATCGTAAAAAATAATAATAATAAAATAATGGGCTGACCAGCCCGAAATGAACTGGACCGGTCCAATATAATCATCAGACACGGTAATATGGTAGCCCATTTTCATTACACTCACTTAATTAGTCCAACACCCTTATCTTCTCCATTTCACTACGGTAACTTACAACCCTAACTGGTACTAGGAACATACATTCGCTGCCCTCGTCCCCCTCTCTATTCTTCGCTCTGTCTCTCGATGTTCTTCAGAAAAAAAATTTAACCCTAACTGTCTAACAAGTCCAGCGCCTCTCCTCTACTCTTCAATCTTCACTTTCCCTTGCAAACCCCCCATGGCGAACAAGAACATCACGCCATCTTCATTCTCTGGTTGAATTCGCACAAACTTGGCAAAGGGGGTAAGTTCTCGTCTTTTGTTTTTCTAGCGATTTCTCTCGAGTTTCCAGAGTTAATTCGAACCTAGCTTACCTTCATTCTCCTTCATCTCTGTAAGTGTTTGATACCAAGATCTGAGAAGAAACCCGTGGTGATGAATGAACCTCGAATCAAAGCGAAGCTCTTAAGGTAAATGCCTTGTTTTTCTCCTCCTCTAATGATTTCCTCTCCACTTCTGAAACTCAAACAGATCCTAACCTCCTTCTTTTCTCCACTTCTCTTTGGTTGCTCCTGAAAGCCAAATGCGGCCTCGCCGGGCCGGATTCAAAAGGGGAAATCAAACTAAACCGTAACACAGCGGGTGACTGGAATCAGGGTGCCTGGATAAAGCAGTTGGAACCCAAAGGTCTAAAATCTAACCTTGAAATATCAATCGATTTCTATCTCAAATTACCTCTATTTTAAGTCTAGAAAATGCGAGTGTTAGGTGTTGAAGGTAGGTCCGAAAAACAGAGAGAAAAATCTGAGTTTTTGTGACTATGATTGTGTGCAAATTTGGGTTGGGGTTGATGTTGTATTTAGTCTGAAAATTAAGGCTAATATGGTGTATCTTAGGGTGCGTAAAACTAGGGTTTTGTGGTTGTTGATGAATCCAAAAAGTTGTGTTATCTTGTTGAGTTTGTTGAGTTAATTTGGTGGTTTGGATTAGTGTCAATTTATGATTGTAACAATGTTGTATGAAAATTTGGGGTTAATCTCGGTATATACAGATTCGAAGAATGAGGACATTGCTTGATAATTTCTGAGTCAACTGAAAATTAGGATTTGATACGACTGTTGATCTCGGTTGTGTACGAACTATAGTACTTTCGAAAATTAGGCTTAATTTGGTACCATTTGGTAATTTCTGGAAATTTAGGTGAAATAGGAATTTAGGGTTCCGAATTTGTAAATCAGGGTTTCAAAAAGTAATTCGGGGAAAATCCAAAATTTAAGGTTTTGGAAATGTGCTAGTAAAAAAAATTCTGGTGTCAAAATTGGAATTTGGTCAAGACTCGGATGAAGTCAAAATTAGGGTTCTTGTATGAAATTAGGGTTTTCTAGAAATTAGGGGTAATTTGGGCAAAATTGTAAATACAAGGAAATTGAAGAGGGCTTGGTAATTTCTGCATATATTGAATTTAGGTTTCTGGGATTGAAGCTAAATTTGGGATTTTGAAATTAAACTAGGGTTTCAAACAACTTCAATTTGGGTTTAAAAAAAAGGGATAGATCGAAAGTATGGAAGTTCACAATCGATGATGTAGGTCAAAATTGGAATTCACCCAAAATTGAAATATGGACTTGTCAAAATCGGATTAGGGTTTAGATCAAGTCAAAATTGGAATGGGCAAGTCAAAATGGACATTGGAATTGGTCAAAATCGAAATTAGGTTAGTCAAAATTCAAGTTAGGTAAAGAATTGGTTAATAGAGATCAAACTTGTAGATATGGGTTTAAAAATTGGTCAATGAGGGCCTTAATCAATCTGGGCCAACAAACAAATGGGCCAGAATAAATAATCTGAGCACTTAATTAGTTGGGCTTAGAGGAATCATAATATTAAACTGGGCCAATTTAAGTAAGTAGGCTGTTAAATTATTAATTGTAAGTAGGTAAACAATTTAGTAAGGAGACTAGGTTGTAGATTAAAATAATGATTATTAATAGTAATAATAATGTTCTATACACTTGTATTATTTGGTAAGTGCTAAGGTTAGAATTAACTATAGGGAACTGGATATATGTATATGTATATATAGCTGGATAGTTGAAACAAATTGAATTTTATTAATCATATGGAACTTAGAAAATTATGAGGATGTGAACGTAAATATTGGTGTGACATTAAATTGGGGGAACATGCTTATATATGCATATTTGATATTAAAATAACAATCAGGAAATATTAGAGGAACGAGATAATATTAAATAAAATTTAAGGAAGTTTAATATAAATAACAATAAAATAAAAATAAAATTAAAATCATAATAATTAAGAGTGGGGATTGTTATATGTATAGAGAATACCAAGGGGATTAATGTAATATTAGTATTATATTAGGATTGTTAAGAACAAGTGTGTATACTAATAATACAAGTATACAGTTAAAATGTTAAACTAGAGGAATTGTACAAAGAAGAAATATGTTATGTATGATAAGAAGTTAACTCATAAGGATTAACATGGGACTAATTGAGCGTGGGTCTATTTAGTATAACACTAGGAGAGGATTTCATTATACTACCTTAAGTATGAAGGACCTTAATGTCTACGACTAGGTGGGAAACTAAATAAAGTTTGGAGCTTAGTATAATATATTATATAACATTATATAATGTTAAGAGTATAGTCTTAATATTTGTTAGAGAGGAATATCACAAATAAGAGAATTAAAGTCTTTCAAATGAAATGATAAGGGATACCATCTATATAATGAATTTTTATAATTCATATAGACTTATGAGAATATGTTGGAGTGGGGGGGATTATATAATATGATGTGGTAATCATATAAAGAGAGGTAAAGTACAACATAAAGTGGAGGAAGTACCTTAGTCTTAATAACTAATGTCATAAAGAATTGAACAAACAAATGGATTATATAATTCAAGGATTATAATATGAATTATGTAGACTTGGTTGCATTAACCAAGTCAACCCAAATTGACCAACTCGACTTAATTGACAAAGAGGGTCGAGTTGATCAACTCATACCCCACATGAGAGTTTAAACCCTAGATGCACTATAAGGTCGATTATATCATATAGTAACAAGCTACATTGTGATATGTAGATATGTATATACGTGTATATACAAGGGTAATAACCTATGAGTAAATGGGATATTATATGGATTAAAATCCTAAGTAGTAAACTAATACTACATATTACTTGCAACATAAATAAAGTGTGGTTTAAACTAATCCCGAACTTGTTTAATAACCCGAGAAACGATGATTGATGAAGCACGAGGCTAATACCGAGAGGATTTGTAACACCCCAACCGCTAAACTCGTCATTACCTCTTACATACAGTAACGGTCTGATGGACTGGAACAACCGAGTAAACAATACAAATACAAATCTCGATTCATTTCTTTACTATACCGAGTTCACAATATACGGATGCCGATAACATATTCGGTCTTACACCTCATACAAATACGTAAGAAATTAAAGTCTAACTACCCATGCTAACCACCGACCCCGTCCTACCCTCGAACGGTATCATCTTCGGTGTACCTGAAAATAAAAATGATGCCCCTAGGGGCTCAGCTTACGCTGCATATGAAATTCGCATACCCTGAGTGCTAACCGGGGTACGCCGACTACTTTTGTCGAGAGCATGAGATTCATTTTAATTCAATCAACATGCAACTTAGCAATACATTACATATGTACACTACCCAAGGATTCACATTCAACCATGGAATACAATCCTTAACTAACATAACAAGGTTGTTAGTTGTATTAGTTTGCTCTTAGGCCTTGAAGGTTTCTACCTCACTATGTCTTGGTTACTCATTCAATAACTCACCCATTCTCTCGGGTTACTTATTCTTATACACACCCATTCTCTAGGCCTACTCATTCTTCTACTCCTCCATTCTCTCGGGTTACTTATACTCATTATCTCACCCACACTCTTGGGTTATTTATACTCATTATCTCACCCACACTCTTGGGTTGCTTATACTCAAGCTCTTGTAGATTCTCGAGACACCACAGGTCTCCTACGTCACGCTTGTTTCTCTTAATACTTTCTTAAGCCAAAACACATGGCTCTCGAGCATAGTTCGACTAGCTCCCGGAACTCTCTCTTAGTTCCTACTACTTTCACACAGGTCCGACTACTCTCGGACTTCTCACATTCCCATACACTCCTCTCTCGGAGCTATAATATAATTATGTATTTTAGTCTAGAAGCATCACTCTCGATGTTCCTAATGATTTTTGGGAACGTTACTTAAGTTCGGGTAATCTTAGGTTTAAGGGTCACCCTTACATATCATATACTTATACTTTCGGGTATTTTCTCATACCGGGTAAAATCATCATATAGGAGGTTGACCATGTCTCAAGGGAGTTACTGATCCCTTAGGTCTCTTTTACTTTCCTTTCAAGTTCACATCTTTGAACTTTCTACAATCCTCTAGATGGAGGTTCATGTGCCTTTCCACATTTGCTCATTTCGTGGATTGTTTTAGTTTGGTTTCCTAACCGTTACCGGGTGTTTACTAAACTCGTACAACTCTCTCACATACTAGCGAGTTCATAAATTTACGATATCGTTGTTCTTAAATCGATAGTATGTGTGTTTGCACGTTTTCGTTATATTACGATATGACCCGATCTACGAGTCTATAGCCAATCGTCACTCAGCTATGTGTCAGTCTATACACTATGTTAGACCTCACCGGCATCAAGTATGTTAACACATACAATATACAACAATGCATGCATACTCAAGCAATGGTTCATTTTCATGCTTTAGTCTTGATTAAGCCGGCACACAAACACACAAATCAACTTAACTCGGTTAGCACGCGGGGTATGAGAAAATCATACCTTTCACCGGGGTTTTTACTTTTACCGTGTCATCTCACCCTGCTCGGTTCACACACGATCCTCTGATAATGTTCCAAACATTATTATTAATACTAAACTCATACGGTATATAATTAAATGTTACTCCCGTACTTACCCCGTTGTCCCGTTAACTCGGTTTTACTCTTGTTAATTTGAGTTCTTACTTCACACTCACTTCTAACACTTTCTTACACTTCCTAGGGCCTTTACATGTCACCAAACAAGGCCTTAACATCATCTAAAACCATTACACATCATTCCCCCATCTTCTAGGCACTTTAAAACACCAATACGGTGAAAATTTTGGGTGGTCCGGGACTGGTCCGACAAAGTCCCGGACCAGTTGTAAAACTTACTCTCGGCCACTTTTTTGCCTTGGTCCGGGTCCTGGTCCTGGACTAGGGTCCCGGACCACCTGCTACATCAACTCTCGGGGCGTTTTTATGCTTGGTCCGGGACTTGGTCCGGCCCCTAAGTCCCGGACCCTGCTAAAAAGCTGCTAAAACTTCAATTTTAAGCCCTCAAACCATTCTTAATCCACCCCTAATCATTCCCTAATCTTTCCACATGTTTAATCACCCTAAAACACACCTTAAACCTTCTTAAATCATTGGTCATACACTTGCTCAATTGTTGCTCAATCTTACAAATTAAATTCTCACTTTTGCACTTATGCACACTAGTGCATTTTCACATTTCCTCTTGGTAGTTTATACCTTCTACCAACCTTACCAAATCACTTACTCACCACTCCAATTCATTCCTAGACTAATGCACTTCTAAAACCCAAATTCAACTCTTGTTTCCAAGGTCTTGCACACTAGTTTACTCTCTAGGAATTTCAAGGCTTTCCTACAACATTTTGCTACAGTTTTTGCATCCACCCTTCCAACTCTCATTCTCTAGTTCTTGGTGGGTTCAATCCACTCATTTACACTTCCATTTACTCCCAAGCACACATAGGTTCACCTACCTCTCAAAATCACCTTAACACTCGGTTTTCTTCCGAAAATTCGCCATAACCCGGCTACTTTTCTAGCATTGCCCAAAAGCTCATACTTATCACATAATCCAACCTACAACTAACCAAACCACAAGGGTTCTACCAGCACACATTAATCCATCATTACTCAACCAAAAACTCATTGAGAACCATATAATGCAATAACTTAATACTTGGCACTTAGACCCTTAAATCAAGCATTTAATTCACAATGCATCAAGCACTACCACAACTCTTTCTCATCTCAACTATTCACATTCCAACTCATGTTGGGGTTCATTCATTTATTTTTTTCCCTTCCCAAGTTCTTAAGCATTTAGATAATTTCAAGGTAGATTTCTTACCTTTAGCTTTCAAGGGTTTCTTTTTCACTTCTCTTCTTTTCTTCTCCATCTCTCTTGCTCAATTCTCTTGACTCCCAAAATCGGCCAAGGCAAACCACTTGCCCTATACTCTAGCCAACATTCAAGGATGGAATGGGACTAAGTCAAGACACTTAGACTCATAAAAATAGCCCTAGAATTTAAGGAGAGAGCTTAGAACACATAATTAGGTCATTACCTTTGAAGCTCTAAGATGGATCTTCATCCATGAATTAAAAGAGGGCACTCCACCACCATTGGAGGCATGTAATATAGCTCAACAAGGAAATAAACAAGGTATCAAGGGAGGCAAAAATCGGCCATGACAAAGAGATGAAGAAAAATGGATTTTTCTTACCTTGAATGAAAGAGGAGATGTCTAGCTCCAAGAACATGTGATTTCC
Source organism: Limonium bicolor (assembly GCA_023374045.1). Lineage (NCBI taxonomy): Eukaryota > Viridiplantae > Streptophyta > Magnoliopsida > Caryophyllales > Plumbaginaceae > Limonium > Limonium bicolor. The sequence goes on along the minus strand of CM041781.1, from coordinate 152,342,575 downwards.
TTCTCAAATGGGGTATACCCATGAATATGAACTTCTTCCTTTTTGAATTTTGAAAAGAGAGGGAGATAGGCCTTGGTGAGAGGAGCAAGAATCTATGCTCGGTTTTTAATTCGGAGCTTTATCGAAGCTTGTACAAGAAGAAGAAGATGAAGAAGCCATGGGAGCTCCTTTGTTGCAGCTCAAATTGTCCAAGGAGGAAGAAGAGAGGAAGAGAGGAAAGAGAAGGGGTGCTCACGGTAGGAAAGGAAAGAATGAGAGGAGAGAGAAGAGGAAAGGTGAGTTTATGTTTACTTTTTCCACTTTTGACTATTTACTTTATGCTTTGTGACTTAATATATTAGTTAGCTTGTTATGTGTGAGAGGGGAGTCACAAGACTCATAAAAACCGTTCCCACCATATTAGTAAGCTGGAGCGTTTTTCGTCCTTTATAGAAAACGCTCGTTATTTTACCCGGTTCGGCACTATTCATTCACTGGGCCCGTTTTTCAGATTTTTCTTGTTTCTTTATTTTTAATGGTTATTAAGCTTCCATTAATACTTAATTATAGTTATATAGTCAACTATAATTTTACGGGTCTATTTGACTACTTAAAGTCACGTTTTCAGGTTTTCTCGAAAAACGTGCTTTGAAACTCCGTTAGCGTTTTAATTCATTATTTGGATCCGTTTTCTTCGAGAATCATTCCCGTATACTAATTAGGCCTAAATAAGCCTTAGGAATCTATCTCGGACCCTAACGATGTCATATACCTCCTATACTCATTTAACGCGCGTTTTAGCGTTTTTCGCGTTTTGCGCATTTTCTCTTTTCTTTTGGTTTTATTCTCTTTACCAATACTCTCAGGGCACCATTAGGCCTTTATAAATCATATTAGAGTAATTTAATCACCATTTTTAGGTCCGGGGTATTAAAGGATTAGTAGTTGTTTGGAATACTGAATCTATTTGAGTTATAGTGAATTAATACTTAGCGGTATGTTCCAGAGATACAGACTAGGAGTTACGAGCCACGAGCAACGTGTGAGTAGGGATGAGCGTGATACGTCACGCTAGCATTGTTCATCGGTGTAACGTACGTTCTATATGGTCCGAGTGTTCCTGAGGGCTTCCTCGGGTTCTAGTAATGTGTGAATGCTTGATAAGTGTGATATGTTTGCTATGTGTTGTGATTGTGGATTTAATTTTCTATTGTTACACGACCGTTGTTGTGCGCGACGGATTACAATTTGGAAATCATATATGAAAACTTGGATCAGATTGTGGTTGACAATATGGAAATGATGAAATACCCCAAATCTAATTAATACCTTAAAACTGTTAAATAATGAAGAGTTGATCTTGGAATAAATCATTTTAGTTACGCATGCTAATTTATGCATGCAAACGTTACGTAAATTAATATTACGCGTGCGCATGCAAACTCATGTACGCAAACGCTTACGTAAAAATAGTCATTTTACCATAAACACTAACAGACGAAATTTTATTGACGCCTTAACATATCCACGCAAAACGTTTATGAACGGTTAACAACAAGGATTAAATTCCTTGCATAACAAGCTCATTACAGCGAGCGACAACAAGGAAAGATCAACTGGAACGTTATACAACTCAACGTTCGATTCAAAAACGTTAAAAATACTGACGAACAACGTAAAAATATTTTACGCACTCTTAGGCATTTATAAATGCTAAAATGAATATAAACACATCTTTAAACAAGGTAACAATTTATATCACATAATCATAACACAAAATATAAATCATAATACATAAAGAATGTTATAACATTACAAATGATACAAGACATTACCAAATTGCCGGTTTTATATATAAATTTTATGACTTATCTTACATACTTTTACTTAGTAGAACAACTAACTATCTAATGTACCTACTTTATATGAGAGTATATATTATTATGACAAGTTAAACCTACTAATATACATCTTGTAAATTACCGATAATACATTTGTATTATCCAAACAAAACCTGTAGCAAACCCCATATGAATACCGAGCTTTTAATAAAAAAAAACGGTAGAATCACCATATATATGTATACGGTAGTATACATGTATGTATATGATGACATAAAACATGTAGTATACCCCAATGTATACGGTAATATACTAGCTTAATTAGCAACTAAAAATCTGTAACAATTACCATGCAAATTAACGATAATATGCTAGCTCTTAATTAGCAAAGAAATCAGTGGCAAAGTACCATGTATTATACGGTAATACCTTTGCAATTAAGTAAACAAAATCTGGAACAACACCATGTAATTCACGGTAATGCATTTGCAATTAACCAAACCAGAAATCTGTAGCATCTCCATATGCTTACGGTACTTCATGTACCCTTAATTAACAAAAGAAATCTGTTGCAAACTCATTTCACTATACACATAATTAACAAAAAAAACTGTAGCTTAATGATACTAAATCGGTACCTACATACACTTGTGGCATGGTTTTAAATTACTTATCTAACATGTAGCTTTATGAGTCACCTTCCCACCATTATACAACAATAATACAAGATCAAACCCCATATTATATGCTCCCATTACCGAAAAATCCTGCAACAAAATAAGGTTAGTTTAGCTTTAGTATGAGTGGGAATTAACTAATGTAAAGTAGATTTACATATTAAGTACTCACATGTTACAATTAAACAAAGAAAAAGGCAAGACAACATGCCTCCCTTATCCGCCATGGGTGCTGAATTTGGAGCTTGGTGGAGGACTTTTTGGTTGCCAACAATTCAAAGAATAATGCATACCTAACATTACCATGATCTTATGTTTACGACTATGAGAATTAATTAACCAAATATTACCCATGATTGCCGAAAAGCACTAGCAAAAGGGAGTCAATATTGGAGCAATCAACCTCTAACCTATGACATAAATAATTACCTAGAGACAAAGAGAAAACAAAGACATAAACAATTCCCATGGGACATAACAATAATTCCTTCCTAATCTTGGCATAGCATTTCGGTGGAATCAAGCTCCACTTAGCACAATAAGTGCCGATTTCATTAAGTTAATGAGGGGCATTAGTGCTAACATTAATAAATTAATTAACTAAAGCAAAACATTAAGAAAATTACCAAAACAATTATTCTCATTTCCTACATATCAATCGGCTAGCATGACATTTCATTTCATGCCTCACTTGGCCGGTTGGTAAGTCATCTTCTTCCTCCTCTCTTTCTTTCTTCTTCTCCCTTTGAAGCTCCTAAGTCCATTAATGAAGCTTTAACTTCTATCTTCATTCTTGTGTTAATTTCCTAGCTTTCTTCATCAAGTCTTGAAGCAAACATCAACCTAATACTACTACAAGAATTCGGCTAGCATTCATGCTTCAAGAAGTTGTCTTGAATCAACATTAACCAAGGAGCATTCAAGGTTAACTTAAGGTTTTTTTATGCTTGAAAAATCCCTAAGACTTTCAATATATATATAACCGAAAATTATAATTACTCTAAACATATTTTTCTTCATCAATTTCTTAAAGGAAAGATTGGTTCTCCATCAATCCTAGGAGTACCAAAAATTCAAGGTAAAATACCTAAGGTAAATCCCTTGAAAACATCTTATAATCTACTTAAGTTCTTTGTTAAGATCTACTCCTAAACCCCTTCCTTTCATGCATGAGAACCGAAATTGGAATATCAATTTCCATTGAAGGAAGCTTGGGAAATTCAAGAGGAGTTCAAGTACTTAATCATCCTTGATTAAGAGTAAGTTTATTAAGTTAAACCTTAGTGTTTTAAGCTTTGTTTAAGCTCATAAATTTTGTACAAAAATTTTGTACACATCTCCAAATTAATAAGGCCGAAAATAGTGAGTTATTTACCAAGAAAAATAATTATAACTCTTATGCTAAAGTTAATACCTTAAGGTATAATTTTAAGTCACAAAAGAAAATTAATTATGAGGAGTATAATACATGGCCGAATTATCTAGAAATATTTTGCTCCATTTTGAGCTTAAAATATGTCTAAGACATTACAATAATTTTTACATGAGAAATATGGCTCATATGTATTTATGTATAATTATTATAAGTTATAAATCAAGTTTTAAAATTATATGGCATCAAATAATTATGGCCGAATTCATTTGGTGAAAAGTAAGTTTTAATGAGCTATATAAGTATATAAACTTATATTAAGAGTTTTGGGTAAGTTAAAAATAATTACTAGTGTTTAGATGACTAGTTTAATAAGTTATGTGGTAAAAATGTGATTTTTAGAAAATTTGGGGTAAAGTATGTGAAAGCTGAGAATAATATGTGTCCTTGGCATGCTTATGACATATTATAGGATAAGAATTCATATTGTGAATTTTGGTTAAATTAAATAAGTGTTTAGGTGTTAAAATAACAATTGATAAAGTTTTGGGGCTATTTTGTAATTTCTGGAAAATTTGGTGCTTAACCGAATTAAGTATGAATTTCTGGGTATATTAATGTATTAGGTATGAATTTAGACTTTGGTCAAAGTGTTGACCAAAAACTTTGGAATAAAATGACTTATGACATAAAATAATAAGTTTATAAAAGTTTTGGGGTGATTATGTAATTTATGGAAGTTTAAATGCAAAACCGATTTTGATATGGGGCGAAATCATAATTTGTAGAAATATAAGGGTCAATTCGGTATTTAAGGAAATTAAATATAAAAACTAAAGTCTATAAGTTAATATGTAACTATTATAAAGTTTTTGGGGTTAAAATGTAATTATAAGAAAATTAATGTTAAAGCCGAAAGTTTATGTGTCTAATTGGTAATTTATAAAAGTTAAGGTGTTCAAATAATAATTACCAAATTTATAGTGGTGGTTTAGTGAATTAATTAATTAAGAAAATGAAACTATGTAATATAATGTGTTTTGGAGTATAATGTAAAGTTTATGAAGTAAATGTTGTTATAATTTAATAACCGAAAAGTATAGCGTATTTATGGGATTAAAAAAAATATTTGTAGGTCCTATATGGATATTTAGAAGATTTAGAAAAGGAAATTATGATTTAAGGATTTATGAAATTAAAACTATATGTTATAAAGGTATAAGTACTTTATTTGTAACCGCCCTACTTATATTTGGGGTTAGTTTGTAATTAATAAAAGATATGGGAAAAATATGCCCATGTGTGACATGAAAATCCAATTTGAGAATTTATAAAGAGGTTATGTCATTTAGACAATTATAATCATGTAACATAAATAGTACATGTGTATAAAATATATACATTTAAGATTTTCAAGTAAATAAAAAGGAAATGAATATGAGGAATACCAAATAATATTTGGAGTTATAGTATATTAAATATAAAGTTGAGAGGAGAATTAATTAACATGTGACTAATAAATGTCATTGATGAAATTGTAAATTGTTATGTCGTTTGGACAAATACAATATGTCATGTGAATAATACTTGTTTATACAAAAATACATTCAAGGAAATTATATGAGTTAAGAGGAAATAATTGATGCAGTATATAAGATACTGGAGGTAATTAAAAGAGGATTACCATACAATATAAGTCTTATAAGTAAAGACTACGATGGTTTAAATTATATGGGTAAACCTTAAACATAAATAAGGTTAAGAGGTTAAAAGGAATTATCTAAGCGTTAAAAATAAACCTCACATGAAATAACGAATACGAGGACATTTCATGATACGATAAAATTGTTATAGGAGAGTAACATAAATTAACACTCTCAGCTAATCCTATTCTAGGACTTAGATTGGCTAGACGTTGACCGGGAATTAATCGAGTACGATCTTCGGTGAACGGTATGGATTCTTGCAACCTGTTTGCTAACGGATTACACCGGCTTGTGTGCTATCTGTTGTGTGAAATAACGACCAAGATAATTGCATGTAATATGTTGCACTTGTGTTGTCTATCGTTGTGATTATTCTATGCACTGCTGTGTTATTTTATGTGCGTGAACGATACTAACTATAACGTGTATGTGTCACGCATGCAACTCTGCAGTACCAGTGGATTAAATACCTACGTGTTATTATACCGAGAACTTGTACTCAAGTTTCTCACTAACTTCCTTTATAAACAACGTCGTTGTCCTTGAACGTGACAACTGACAATACACAACAGTGTGCTTGGTTTAACGTCCTTGTGTGACGTCTAACATATTTGATGCTACGAGAAGCGAGGAGCCCAGATGTTTCTGGCCAAGCATGCAATTATGGAGGTTGTACCTGTCGCAGGTCATCCTCAAATACAATATACGTCATGACAGTGGTTTTGGGTGTAGACTTTGTCCACTCACCGGGTTAGTACCGGAACATTTTAAGCTGGGACAAGGACTGCATTCTCTCGAGGGTACGATACCCATATGTGATTTTGAAGTTGAGAGAAAGATTTCATTCTCTCGAGGATACGATACCCACTCCTATATTTAAGTACAGGAGTAGACTACGTTCTCTCTTGCGGGATTTATTACCCGACCATTAACACGAGAGTCTTATCTCGTCTGAAGGGTTTATCATACCCGATCCAAAAATAAAATACTAACTTGACCTCTGTTGTCATGTTTCTCATTGTGATGTTATTGACCTCGTATGGCTACTTGTGTGAATTATATATGATGCATGTTTTCAGTGTTTGATAAAATGAACCGCATGCTTACGACCAAGTAGTTGTGCGTGGCCCGCTAGCTTATGGGCTGCACGCTTTCATACCAGCATTTATTTGGTGAACCATTTCGGTGGCTACATTTTCAGGTACCTGAAGAAAGAAGAGATTACCCGACCGAGTGTAGGTGGGGTAGAATTAAGACATGGGTTTATTACTATTTGTATCATTTTACAGTATTGTACTTTTACTTTTAGATTTTGTTATTTAAGCGGTTTGTATTCAGCGCTCAGACTGTATCGTTTGTAAGTTATTTTGGGGTTAGCCTTGTTAGTCACATGGGTGACTAACGGCATTGTAGCACCACCCGTTGTTATGTATATATATTCCGCTGCACTTCCAGTTATCTTTGGGAGCTATCATCGTTCAGGTTGTGGAGTTTCGGGTTGGGGTGTTACAAATGATAAAAAGGAAATGACTATGATCTTACTATCATACTTGAGGGTGAACGTAGCCTAGGCGACATCTAGGCGAAAGTTAACGACCTAAGGTCCTTACATGGAATAATACTTCCTACATAACCTATGCATAGATCTTAGGTAAAGGTCACGGACCGAACTATATGGTGGAACTAAGTAATTAATTGAGATGAGGAAAATCCAGGGTAGTCACGGACTACATGGTTGCGCATGAGTGATCACCGAAGAGAGGGAACGACCGGATAAGGTTCTCTCGATGTGGAAATTCCAACGAGCCAGATACGATCGTTGGTAAGAGGACACTGTTGTTGGTGCAATGGCTCCGGCCGTCAGGCCTCTGCGGACTCCTGACAAACCACACTATTATAGTGCACCATAGCGACTGCTCCTGAAGGGGAAGCTTATACGGGTTGTCCTAACATGACGCCCACCTTAATTGAATAAGTTAAGTAAAAGTTAAGTAATGAATCAAGGAATTATTCTTCGCCCTGAACAACGAAACAAGAAGGCCTCAAGGCCGCATAACAGAATTGTTCAAGAGAGTATAACTCTCGCACTATTAATTGATGTTGTTTATATACTTGCTTATTGTTTGTTATGGAATGGTATGGTGATTGTATGAATTTATATGTGTGATGATTACTGTTATATTGTTATTGTAAATGAAAACGGTACAACATGAAATTGGAACAGCATGTTAACAATTGGGCTAATTTACTTGAGTAGTCTTATGGTTCATGAAGATTATATAGTTTCGTGCTCAACGGTTGTGCTAAGCCTTTATGGCCACCAAATTACAGGTATTGATCAAGGACGTGTCAGAGCGCGGGGCTTTTGGGGATAGTTAACAGTTTACCTACGAACTATACCGTCGTTTTTGTTTAGTGCTTTTCGAACCTTGTGGTACTGGGATAGATAGACGGCTCACTATTCTTTTTGGAATTATTCGGTTTGTAAACTATGGATGTATTGAGTTCTCTGTCATCGCAGCGGTAGTGTAGATTAGATAATTGGTAAACTCTACGTTACTCGCATGGGCGAGTAACGACGGGTAACACCCGGTTTATTTTGTATACGACTTCTAATTACTGTTGCGGATCGACTGATATTTATGTTAGGCGCGTTAGTTTAACCGGAATTTAGAGTAGGGGTGTTACAACTTATTAGTTAATGAATCATAATAACAATTTCAATTAATCATAATATCAAATTTAATGAATCATAGCATCATTTTGGTGAATCATCAGTCAAATATAAAAATAAATTTTTTAAACAATAATACAACTCAAAACAATATTTGGTACGTCAGAAAAATGCATCATTCACCATATAAGGTTTAAAATATATTACAATACAATAATAATACACTAAAAATAATAATGATTTTTTATCGGTTCCGGAGTTTGTTATCTAATTCACCACTTATTAGTTAATGAATCATAACACCAATTTCAATGAATCATAATATCAAATTTAATGAATCATAACATCATTTTAGTGAATTATCAGTCACATATAAATAGAAAAATTTTAAAAAACAATACAACACAAAACAATATTTGTGTGAGCCTCGATTTTAAACCCTATCCTATGTTGATTAAGTTGATTGGGATCCAATCGGGTTTTAGGTCCACTTATAACCTAAGGTTAATAACTATGTCATATAACAATAATTATTAAAACCTAAGCTAGCTCACTGGAACCTATTGTGAGTCGCCACCTAATTTTTACCTAGATCAAATTAGGAAAGGAGAGTTCGGGTTCGGGGGCTTGATATTCGACTTAATTAGTGTTCAAATTACTTTCATTACCCTTCCTAGGTCATTTTTCCTCTACTTAGTTTAATTACGGCTTTCTACAAAGTTGTTTTTTTAACCTAGGTGTGCGCTTCTGTTTTTTTATTTTTTGACGTTTTTTGACAGAAAATTAAAGTGAAATTGAAAGTTACCTAAACTAGGGTTTCAGAGGCAGAATTAGGTCAAATTTTGTTTCCGTCCGTAGCCACGGACCTAATGTCCGTAACCACGGACCCTAGTTAACCTATGTGAAAATAAAAGTCGAATTAAACAGAAAATAAAAATTTGAAAAGTCCGGGGCCACGGACAGGATGTCCGTGGGCCCGGACATAGTTTAGCAAAACCTAAATTTTTAGAATTTTAAAATTCCGCCGCCGTCCGTGGGTGTCCGTGGCCACGGACAACCCGTCCGTGGTCCCGGACCATAGGTCCGAGGTCCCGGACAACCCACGGACGGGGGTTTTATGGTGGTTCCCGAAGGTGTTTTCGGCTCAAAATTTATGCACGTGTAGCCTGAAAGATGTACAATATGTTAGTAATCGAAAGATCACAGTTTGAAGTCGAATTATGTACGAAACTTGATGAACAAGTAACAAGGCAGAAACAAAAGTAATTAGCAATACAGAAGCGTAAAAAGGTTAGTTTGAACCCAAAATTTGACAGAGAGTTAATAAAGTCGTGGAGAGTTAGAAAAGTAGAATTGCAACCTGTTTTACCTTCGAATTCAGGAGGATTCTTCACGTCGGGATTCTTCGGAGGCTCCGATGGTGCCGGTTCCGGATTGAGTTCGACCCGAGCTTCTGGTTGTTGATTTTTGAAGGTGTTCTTCACGTTTTGGAGGTGGTTTGGTTGATGTTTGATGATTGTTGATGTGTTGGGAGTTGAAAAATGTGTTTAGATGGTGATTTCGGGGGATTTTTGATGTGATTTTGGTGCTTGGATGTGTAAAAACGTGAAGAGAAAGAGACGACTGACTTCTTTGAGGGTCTAGGGTTCTTGAGGTTCTCATTTGATCATGGGATAATGTTCCTTATATAGGCTTCCTTAAAGATAGAAAAATCCGGTAAAAACCGAGATTTACCGACGTTTTAGCTCAAGGGCTTCCAAAAGGAATTTGATTATGAAATTTTAGCCATGGGTAAAGGATGATATTTTTGAATTTTCTAAAGTGGAATCGAATTTTTTAGATATTGGAATATTTTTAAATTCAATTTCTCTTCAAATTCAATCAGAAATTGCTAGAAAATATTGGAAATTCCAAAAATCAAAACTCTAACGCCATTATGCTTCAAATGTCATCCTCTGTCATGGGTTAAAATTTCAAAGCATTTTGAATTGATTTGACCCTTATTTGGAGGAGAGAGAAAGCCTATCGGGGGCTTAGGAGCCTTGAAAAATTATGAAAGTGCCCCTGGAGATGACTAAGCTGTCCCTAGTACTCTGAAATGTGCCGATCGAACCGGGAACCCTCGCTACTATCCTATTAGTAGAGACTCTCTTCCGGGGGGGTTGAAATTTTGGGTATAACAGATTACCCCCCGTCAACTAGACTTTATAATGGAAATGAAAAGGCTAGTTGATGCTTGAGTGATACCCCAAAATTTTGGATCTTAAAAGACCCCACGTGCAATTGAAATCTGTCAGGTTGTGTCGAGCTATTCTAAGGCGCTGACTACCTATGAGTAAAGTGGAAGGGATGTCAAGCGATTCTAAGGCGTTGACTACCTATAATGAATGAAATGATGTCAAGCTATTATAAGGCGTTGACTACCTTAAAAGGAATGAAGTACGCCGAGCATTCTAAGGTGTCGGGAACCTGAATTTGAATGGAATACGCCGAGCATTATAAGGTGTCGGGAACCTGAGATTGAATGGAATACGCCGAGCATTATAAGGTGTCGGGAACCTGAGATTGAATGGAATACGCCGAGCATTATAAGGTGTCGGGAACCTGAGATTGAATGGGATACACCGAGCATTATAAGGTGTCGGGAACCTGAAGTTGAATGGATTACGCCGAGCATTATAAGGTGTCGGGAACCTGAGATTGAATGGAATACACCGAGCATTATAAGGTGTCGGGAACCTGAGATTAAATGGAATACGCCGAGCATTATAAGGTGTCGGGAACCTGAAGTTTGAATGGAATACGCCAAGCATTATAAGGTGTCGGGAACCTGGAGTTGAAAGGTGATGATGATATGGGGATGATATGCTAATGATGCAATTTTGTCGAAAGCAAGAAATTGCTAGGAACATGCCAAACATGGCGATGATGTAGGTTGGTTGAAAGCAAGAAATTGCTACGAATATGCCAAACATGGCGATGATGCAGATTTGTTGAAAACAAGAAATTGCTAGGAATATGCCAAACATGGCGATGTTTGAAGAAGAATTTTTCAAGACAAGAAATTGCTGACGAAGGTTCCAAACGTGGCAGTGTTTGAAGAAAATTCTGTTTACTGAAAAGGAAAGTGAAATTATCATTTCCTGACTAAAGATTTCAGACTTGTAATTTACCTCCTAGGAGATGAACATGCTACCGGTGGGGTGTGGTGGTTGATGCAGAGATCTTTTGAGTGGTGATCAGGGCATATATGTGCCGGTGGTGTGTGATGTGAAGGTAAGGGCTTACGTGAGCCTGTGGGTGAAGTGGCATTTGTGTGGAGGTAAGGGCTTATGTGGGCCTGAGGTGTTTGGTGTGGCGGTAAGGGCTTATGTGGGCCTAAGGTGTTTGGTGTGGAGGTAAGGGCTTATGTGTGCCTGTGGTGGGATGGTGATGCTCAAGCTTTGGGTTTCAATTGGTGTTGTCATGGCAATTGTTGGAACCAACGATTGCCCCCAGTATTTTTCCTTAGGACAATCTGAGCTAAGGTTCATGGCAATCGATCGGAACGATCGATTGCCCCCAGTATTTTCTTTGATTAAGCGTGCAAATAAGTCTCATCCTCACAGGGTCAAGGCTTATGCATTGATGTGGTGCTTCCTAACCTACACACGACGTGTTTGGTGTTTGCACTCATTTCTCGCTCATGGTCATAACTTTTAGACCATTGAATTTGACATTTGATGGATTTACGCATTTGATCTGTTACTTTCACATGATTGGATACACAACTACCAAGTCGGAAGTCTTTAAAGCTTATATCATGGCCATGGGGTGTGATGAAAGACGACGGGATCATGGAGGGATATTTAAGGTATGTGGAGTTAAAAGGGGTGACCAAAGTTGCATCTTGCTTCTTTCTCGGAATCATCTTCCTTCTTGAAGTCGTCTAGCTGCTTCGTGTTGACGTTACTTTCGAGCTTATGGACTTGGACTTTTGAAGTTCCTTTACACCATTCCTCTTTTTCATTCGGATTTCTCGAGGCACTTCGGGTTTGCCTCCTTGTTTTATCCTTTCGACTTTGCCTTCGGGGTTCTTGTGTTTCCCGGTTTTGGGCTTCGAGAGCTGTTTTGATGTGAGCTCTTTGGATCCTGTGTCACTCTGGGACCATTTGGATTGCTTCGTCATGCTGATAGCGGCGTTGCTTCTTTGGATTGATGAAACATTATCCGAGAATCTGGCTCCTTGCTTCCTTTGGTCACCGGCTGGACATTCATCATTGGCTGGGTCATTTTTGTGGAGTTCATAATATCGAAAAGGGATATATGGAAGGCTCAGCGGGGGTGCCTAGGGTTTAATGTCAAGGTTCACAAGCTTTTGTCTATGTGGTGCTGTACCTAGGTGCTTCGTCATTCCTGATAGTTGTGTATCCGCTCTTTGTTACTTTTCGCAGGTCTAAGAGTAAATTTACAAATTATCTCCTTCGGTCGGAGTTATGCCATTTACCTCACCTTTGAATGTGGTCTCACCGGAGTTGTGTAAAAATGACACACGCTCGTTCGCTCATGGTTTTTCCACTCAAGACACTCTCGCGAGATTTTCACTTGGAAACTCATTCGCACATTTAAATGAAAGATGAAAGATGATGAACTTCAACTCAGATTGCCCCCAGTATTGATTTGGGGTTTATGACAACAATTTGAAAGATGTGGATTTGGAACCGCTTCGTGGGTTGTTTTGGAAGTTTTGGGGTGAGTTGTGATGCTTAGCGTGGCATGTTCAACTTTTAGAAACAAGAGATAAATCGTTCTGTTCCATAGTCGGGAAATGATTACTCCGTGATCCTTTTCCCTGGAAAGCATTTTGTTTTTTCTTTTTTCGATGAATGAAAAATGGTTTGTACAGGAATTGTGAAAATGGAACTATGATTTTATTTATGAATCATGAGATAATGTTGGAAATTACAGACTTAGAGAAACTTCCGAAAATGATAAAGGAAACTAACTACTACAAACATTGGAAAAACATAAAAATGAGAAAACACTTGAAGATAGCATTCTCTGATGGTGCTTGACATGGGATCCCTACTCGGGGAGTTGAAGACCTTGATTGATAAGATCTTGGATGTGCTGCTTCAGAATTTTGCAGTTGTCGGTGTCATGACCGGGAAGCTGGTGATACTGACAATACTGGTTCAGATTCCTTCCTTTTTGAGGGTCCCTTTGTCGAGGGGTGAGAGGTTGTAGCATGTTTCATTCCTGGAGTCTTTCAAAAGCCTGGCTCAATGGTTGACCGATGTTTGTGAACTCTCTCTGACGGGAGCTCTTTCGGGATGATTCCATTACCCCGACGATTTGTCCTGGTCCTTTTATCTGTCGAACGGTGTTTACCTCATGCTGCCTAGTTCTCTTTCGGGTGCCACTTTGGATACAGGCTGTTGTCCTCGAGCCATTCCCGGTGTTTTTTGAGTTCCCAAGTTTTAACTCCTCCTGGTGAATCATTTCTTCTAGAACATCAACTTGTCCCATCAGCATGTTGAAGCTAGGAAAGTATGTGAATTTCAGCTCGTCACTGTATTGCTTCTGCATATTTTTATTACCATTCGGATTTGCTCTTGTTCGTCCATCTGTGTGAGCATTGCGGCTGCCTTCATCCTCCAACGCTTAACAAAATCAGACATTGATTCACCTTCTGTTTGTTGTGTGCTTGCAAGATCAGCCCTGGTGACTCCAAAACTTCTAGCGTACTCAAAATGACGCAGAAAAGCTTCACATACCTCCTCGTAGGTCTTGGTATTTATCCTTTGAGTTATGTACCAATGCTGAGGAGTTTCATCAAGATAGCGGGCGAATACCTTGGCCTTCTGCATGTCGCTTAGCGAAAGAATGGACATTTCTCTGTCGAACATTGCCAAATGAAGCTGTGGATCGGAGGAACCTTTGTATAGAGGAAGTGTTGGCAATTTCAACTTTGGAGGAAGATCAACCTTGGGATATAATCCAATGGAGAAGTAGTCAAAACCGGCTAGCTTGGTGGCCCTCTCCTTGCGCTAAATCTTTTTCAGCATCTCATTGAATTCTTCGGCTAACTGGGCATCCATGTTGATTGGATTTCCTCCCTCAGCCATACTTAATTTTGGGCTTATCTGTTGGAAAACAAAAGTGACCTGAGCTAAATTTCTGGGCCGCAAAGAAGTTTTAGGCTAAAACTTGTTTGGGCTGCAAGAAAAGCATATGAGCTGGAATGTTTTGAAGATTGTGGGTAAGCACTGAGGCCCGAAATGAATTGGAAGAGAGGCACATGGGCCAGAATGATTCATAAGCTGTGAACTGGTGCCTGGCTGAAATGTTCTGAGAATTGGGCGCTTGGGCCAGAATGTGTTTGGGCTAGAAGTGAAGCGCATGGGCCGAAGTGATTTCTAAACCATGTTCTGGACGTGAATTGGAATTTGGGCCGAGTAATTATGATTGGGCCTGAAGATGATACCCATGTCTAGGATCGTGGGTCAAAACCCGAGTGAGAAGTCTTCCTGGACTAGAATGGGCCTTGAAATGGAAAGGCCTGATGGATTTTTATGGATTGCTTTAGGTGGATTTGTTTTTCATGGGCCTAGAACTAAATTGATAATTCGAATTGGGCCGAAAAAGAGAAATCACCTAAGTCTAAACTTTTGGGCCGAAGCCCAAATGATTCACACATTAAATCAAACAGGGCCTTTGGGCCGCAAACAATAGAGCTGCCAATTCGGGTTGGGCTAAGTTGATGCAGGGGAAACTCCTATCAATTTCTAGGCTGGGTAGTGGACTGATCACACAAGCAAACAAGGCCCACACAAATTCAACATGTCCTCACTTGACGGTTAAATCAATCTGGGTATGGATCGATCCGGAGAGGTGCTTGGGGCTTGGGCCCAGGTCACCACAAAGGAATAGGGCTTGCACGCTATTCTCTTTGGGCTTCCCCACTTTTTTCACATCACCTGAAGGTGTGCGTCTACGGCCGGGTCTTTGACTGACCAAACAATGGGCTAGGTAAGGACACTGCCAGGAAAACGCTTGGGGCTAAGGCCCAGGTATTAAGGGGGTGTGGTTAGACGACACCCTCCTCTTTTCCCCCGCTTATTCGCATCACCTAAAAGGTGTGAGTCCCTGACAGGGGACCCTCAAACGGGTCCCGGGGTGAAGTTGGTTTGCGTGGACCCTCGCTCTCATATGATGCAAAGGTACAAAATTAAAGTGCGCACGAAAGTAAACAAACAATATAATAAAGCCATGAATAAACATTTTTCGAGTTAAGCCCTCTTTCTTAAAATTAAACAAGTTAATAATAAGAGTTTGTCCCCAGCAGAGTCGCCAGTCTGTGAGCCTCGATTTTAAACCCTATCCTATGTTGATTAAGTTGATTGGGATCCAATCGGGTTTTAGGTCCACTTATAACCTAAGGTTAATAACTATGTCATATAACAATAATTATTAAAACCTAAGCTAGCTCACTGGAACCTATTGTGAGTCGCCACCTAATTTTTACCTAGATCAAATTAGGAAAGGAGAGTTCGGGTTCGGGGGCTTGATATTCGACTTAATTAGAGTTCAAATTACTTTCATTACCCTTCCTAGGTCGTTTTTCCTCTACTTAGTTTAATTACGGCTTTCTACAAAGTTGTTTTTTTAACCTAGGTGCGCGCTTCTGTTTTTTTTTATTTTTTAACGTTTTTGACAGCAAATTAAAGTGAAATTGAAAGTTACCTAAACTAGGGTTTCGGAGGCAGGATTAGGTCAAATTTTAATTACATCTGTAGCCACGGACCTAATGTCCGAGACCACGGACCCCAGTTGAATTCAGTGATTTCAAAAACAGAACTAAAATAAAAACGCAAACTTGAAAAGTTCGGGGCCACGGGCAGGGTGTCCGTGGGCCCGGACATGTGTTGACAGAAACCCTAAAATTTGAAAAATTGAAAAATGTAAAATCCCGCCACCGTCCGTGGGTGTCCGTGGCCACGGACAACCCGTCCGTGGTCCTAGACCATAGGTCCGAGGTCCCGGACAACCCACGGACAGGGGTTTTATGGTGGTTCCTGAAGGTGTTTTCGGCTCAAAATTTATACACGTGTAGCCTGAAAGATGTACAATATATTAGTAATCGAAAGATCATAGTTTGAAGTTGAATTATGTACGAAACTTGACGAACAAGTAACAAGGCAGAAACAAAATTAATTAGCAAAACAGAAGCGTAAAAAGGTTAGTTTGAACCCAAAATTTGACAGAGAGTTAATAAAGTCGTGGAGAGTTAGAAAAGTAGAATTGCAACCTGTTTTACCTTCGAATTCAGGAGGATTCTTCACGTCGAGATTCTTCGGAGGCTCCGATGGTGCCGGTTCCGGATTGAGTTCGACCCGAGCTTCTGGTTGTTGATTGTTGAAGGTGTTCTTCACGTTTTGGAGGTGGTTTGGTTGATGTTTGATGATTGTTGATGTGTTAGGAGTTGAAAAATGTGTTTAGATGGTGATTTCGGGGGATTTTTGATGTGATTTTGGTGCTTGGACGTGTAAAAACGTGAAGAGAAAGAGACGGCCGCCTTCTTTGAGGGTCTAGGGTTCTTGAGGTTCTCATTTGATCATGGGATAAGGTTCCTTATATAGGCTTCCTTAAAGATAGAAAAATCCGGTAAAAACCGAGATTTACCGACGTTTTAGCTCAAGGGCTTCCAAAAAGAATTTGATTATGAAATTTTACCCATGGGTAAATGATGATATTTCTGAATTTTCTAAAGTGGAATCGAATTTTTTGGATATTGGAATATTTTTAAATTCAATTTCTCGTCAGATTCAATCAGAAATTGCTAGAAAAATATTGGAAATTCGAAAAATCAAAATTCCAACGCCATTATGCTTCAAATGTCATCCTCTGTCATGGGTTAAAATTTCAAAGCATTTTGAATTGATTTGACCCTTATTTGGAGGAGAGAGAAAGCCTATCAGGGGCTTAGGAGCCTTGAAAATTACGAAAGTGCCCCTGAAGATGACTAAGTTGTCCCTAGTACTCTGAAATGTGCCGATCGAACCGGGAACCCTCGCTACTATCCTATTAGTAGAGACTCTCTTCCGGGGGGGTTGAAATTTTGGGTATAACAGGACGCACCACGAGAGTAGGAGCGGTTAGACTTAGGATGGGATGTTTATTTCGAGTACGGGTTGCGCTTGTGCACCCGTCTGTTTATATTTAAACTGATGTAAGGTTGTGATTATGACTTAGTTAACTGTACTCGGTTGGTTGTTGGTATTTTGGATGGTGATGTTTGGGTCGGTTGTTTATTTTGGATAAGTGTTGTAATTGATTAGGCTGGTATATTCTAACGATCAGACCGTGGCAAGGTCCAGGTGTTTGTTATTTCCGCTGCGACGAATTCGATTAAGTGTTCAGTTTTGCGATAACCACGATTGGCTTTGGATGGGGTGTTACAACAGTGGTTCTAGGTAGTTTATCAATTCATTATTTTATGTAACATTCACATGTGATAATGAATTTCCAATTTAAGATATATCTTTAACTCATTAATTATATATCCATAATTATTTCCACTTACTCCATATATCAATATGATTTGGTTACTTTTGTTGTAACCACATTTATTTTATAAACTTTATATTATACTCCATAATATACCATAATACATTATATTACCCAGTTTTAATTCCTTTCTTTATTAAATTATAAAACCAACCTTATTAATTTTTGTAATTATAAGTTGGACACAATAACTTTTATAAGTTACCAAATAACCTTATAAATTCGGTATTTATATTTTGGACACATTAACTTTTGTAATTTACCAATTAACCACATATATCTTTTCGGTAATTACAATTCAAATACTCCAACTTTTATAAATTACTAAATAACTATATAACTTTTATAATTTACTAATTGTCCATATTAACCTTTGTAATTATTAATTAACCCCCTTAAACTTTCGGTAATTACAAACCAAATATTCTAACTTTTATAAATTACAAAATGACCACATTAATTCTCGGTTTTATTATGCATCTTCCTTAATTTACAATTTAACCCCAAAACTTTATATAAGTTACATATTAACTTATAAACCATAGTTTTAATATTTAATTTCTTTAAATACCGAGATATCCCATATCTTTCTTCAATTTATATTTCCGCCCCATATCAAATTCTGTTTTTCATATATACTTTCATAAATTACATATTCACCCCATAACTTTTATAAACTTAATATTTTATGTCATAAATCATTTTAACCCAAAGTTTTTGGTCAGAACTTTGACCAAGGCTTAATTTCATAATTAATACTTTAATATACCCATAAAATCATAAGTAATTCGGTTTCACCTCTAAACTTTCCAATAATTACAAAACTGGGTTGTTATTCGCAGTACAAAATTACTAATCACCGCAGTACAAAATTTTTTTAATTCATACTGACGTTGTACACATGTAATGATGTCGTGTTGTAACTTTTGTTTTTTTAAAAAATAATTTCTTTAGCGTAAACAGTAAAAAACACTCTGATTGTTACAAAACATTATAAACCCGTATTACTTGCGTCAATATGATTTTAATTGTGAATCCATGTAATTTGGACGACATTTTACGTTATGTTTGACTAAATTACAAACATTGGTACATATTCAGAATGCCATACTCAATTCATAGTTAAAAACACCAATTTCGGGTGAAAAATGCTCTAATTGTAATAAAAGACGTTAAACCCTTTTTAATCGCATTTAAACGTTATAATTGTGACTCCACATAAGTTAATGACATTTTATGTTGTGTTTGACTAAATTACAAACATTGTTACACTTTCAGAACGTTGTATTGAAATCACTGTTGAAAACGTCAATTTCGGGTAAAAAACGCTCGTACTATATATAGCCTAACCTTCCTTGGATTATTCATTTCTCACTTCCTCACTCTCTCTCCTCTATCTCTCTTAAGGAAGAAGCTCTCTTCTGACTGCCGGAGCCGCCGCCGGAGCCGCCACCCGCCGCCGCCAACCACCGCCGGACCACCGCCGGAAAAATTTTCGGTGAGTTTTTCGATTTTTTTTTTGCAACTTATAGATTTGGGTGTCCTGAGTATGAATTTGGTGTTAGTTTTTTGAAATTCAACATCATTTGAGCTAGATCTAGCATGAAAAATTCGAAAAAATTCAAAAAAAATAAAAAAAAACGGAAGGGTGGGTCGAGTACTGTGGCTGCTCGGATTCTTGGCGGGCGAGCAGCGCCTCTGCTCTAGCGGGAGCCACGCGAGGAGGGCTGCTGCTCGGGTTATAGGAGATCGAGGAGTGGAGCGGCTCGTACCGGATGCACGCGAGGATCGCTGCTGCTCGGCCTCTGTGCGCGGGCGCCCGACGGCTGGTGCGAGGAGCACCGCTTCTCGGTTCGGAGACGTGCGAGCATCTGCACTACTCGCCGCCGGAGATGTAGAGGAGCCGCGGTCCTCGAGTTGGAGACGGGCGAGTAGCAGTGCTACTCGACCCAGTTTAATTTTTTTTTTTTAATTCTAATATTTTTAATGCTTTTTTAAATGTTTTAATTTGTTTATTTATGTATTATAATATTGTGAATGATTTTTAAATGTTTTATTTTGTTTATTTTTGTATTATTATTGTGAATGATTTTTAAATGTTTTAATTTGTTATTTTTTTGAATTCTAACTAATATTGTGAATGATTTATAAATATTTGAATTTTGAATTGTAATATTGTGAATGATATGATTATAAATGTTTGAATTTTTATGTTATGAATGAGGGATATAACTGTGTGATATTCGTATGCAGTGATGGATCGTCTGAAAAAAGCAGTGAGACATGTCACGAAGAGGAAGAATAAAGACCGGGGTGTGCAGCAGGCTATGACGGCCTCGTACCGTCGTCGTGCACATGCTCCTGGTGAAGGGCGAGTAATCCTGCCCCCCGCATGGAAGCAGCACGCCATTCATCTTTCCATCCGGGTCAATCTTCCAACGACCCGGCGTTTCAAGTACCAGCACCACCAATGGTAGCGGAGGATGACTCGGCGGTGTTCAATATACCGAGGAGACGCATGCCAGAGTTGTCATCATCCAGTAGTGCTTTTTCTGACAGATCACTGCACAGCTCTAGCTTCAATATCTCAGGGCAATCAAGCCACCAGACTGCTCCGTCAGGCGGTGGTAGTTCATCACGTCAACCACGCCCATCACCTGCCCGTGCTGTTGAGGACCATGTGATGACTGAGCGTTCGCCACATGCTGATGATGATGGTCGTGGTGCTGATGATGAGGACTCACCCGACGTGGATGAGGAGCAGGATAAGGAAGATGATGAAGTCATGGATAAGGAGGATGACACTGACGAGGAAGCAGCGCTAGCGATGGTTCCAGTCATTCCTACCTCTTGGAAGTTGACAGAGGTGCCAGTTCCTGGCGGTCCACTACTCACTAGTGTTATCACTAGCTTCGGGGGTCATGTGGCGCTTGACTTATGGACCTCGGCTAAGGTATGTTCTCTATCTTCTCCTGTATTTGATCATTTAATTTCATACTACGTTTTGTAAGTGTTAAATATTGGTCATTATGTAGGATCGTGGGGTTTTGAGTTTCAAATCCCGTAGGGTGATGCTTACCTGCTGGCCAAAAGATCAAATTTCTAAACCAAGAACAAGGAAGATGCTTGAGTATTCTGGTATAGAGCACCTACAGGATATTACGATGCCATACAACAATATGTCCCTGATCAGTGCTTTTGTGGAGAGGTGGCAGCCTGATACAAACTCATTCCATATGCGTTTGGTGAGATGACGATTACCCTGCATGATGTGTGGATGATACTGCAAATCCCCATCGTCGGTCGTTCATTGACAGCGAATTCATCCACCCCTGAGTTGAAGGATGTAATGGCTGATTGTCTTAATTTTGGGGCAGATGTTGAGAGTATGACAGAGGCACTGTGGAATACCGGTGCTGTATCAATTTCGAGCTTGTTGCAGCAATGTAGGGATGAAAATGAAGAGGCAATGAAGCAGGCATGTGGTTGGTTGTATCATCTGATTGGTACCACCATATTAGCTGGAAAATCAAATGGTCGTCTGAGTCCACAGCTGTTCAGTTTAGTAGCTCCTGTGAAGAAAGGTACCAAGCTTCGTAAATATGCATGGGGAGCTGGTACTCTTGCATGGTTATATCGCCAGCTAGGGATAGCATCTCGTGCCGACTCCAGTGGGATAGGTGGTTCTATGACGTTACTTGAGGTATGTGTCCTAATGTGCATCTAGTATATGATAACTCACTGAGTATTAATAATTGGTACTGCTTAATCATTCTAGTGTTTTATATGCACAGTGCTGGATTTATGCGTACTTCCCTACATTAAGACCAGCGATTAGCCCGGACTGGCGCGCTAATGATGATAGACCTTGGGCTCTAAGATGGGTGAGATCTACCTCTCAAGTGCAGGATCATCGTTCACTGCAAGGATATCGTGAGCATCTAGATGCTTTGACTGCTCTAAATGTAAGTGTTTGTAGTTGCTAACACATTGAACCATTATTATTTTTGTCTTTCGTTGTTGGTTACATTTTACTATTAATGTTCATTGTAGATTGATTGGTTGCCCTACGGTCGAGATAATGTTAATGTTCATGGAGGGCGTACATGGTATAGAGGTAACATACCGGTTTTGGGGTTGAATGAGCCATACATGCCTGGTCGCTGTCTACGCCAGTTTGGTTACATTCAGGATATCCCTGAACCTCCTATTAGACCCAACCCAAGGTCTGAAAAAAGAGGAAAAACCCAACCCTACACCTGTGTATACCCCCCCATGTATAATTTTTGGGAAAACACTCCTAAATTGCTGGTTCCAGGGTATACGCGCACAAATGCGCGGTTGCATGCTTGTGACCCACTCTACCTAGATTGGTACACCAAGCACACACACCCGAAGATCCTAAACCCTGAGACTTATCAGACCACCCTGGTTCATCGTCCAGATCCCTGTCTAGTAAGTTCTTTTTGTCATAGTACTTCATTAAATATCACTTTTATTTTTTATGTGTACTTACCTGACCAAGTGTGTTACAGCTACTGTCTGAGGCAAGTGAGCTTGCACGCCCGTACTACCAAGAGAACAATGCATGGGACTGGTCATACTATCGTCAGGGGATGCCAGAAGAAGAACAAAGGGCTGCAACTGATGGTCTTGTGGATGTGTTCAGCTCTTTATACATATGGGATAGTTACCAGCGCCAGCATGGTGCACCCTAGTGCTTGTCATCTTGGATTTGGATGTAATAAACTTTAGTATCATCTTGGAACTATTTGTTGTCTTTCATTTTGACTTGGTGTGTTAGACGCTAGTACAATTTGTTTGGATGTAGTTTTTTTTCTGGTGGACTTGGTGATGGTGGAATTATTGCTGACAATGCTGGTGACCTTGTTGATGATCTGTTGGTTGATTTTGTGGAGGTTCTTAGAACCGGTGGAGATAAGAAAAACAGGGGAGACTATGCCAAAAATTTTCTAGAAATGCATCGTTTCTGCATTCATGGCTCCTTTCAAAGTTAACGATCAGTATTTGACAAATGTGCTTCTTAAGATCAATGCCAAGATGGGTGGTCTAAATTCTTTGTTGGTCGTTGAATGTTCTCCAGCAATGATAGTGTCGAAATGAAATATCTAACATGTACCAAAGATTGTATATGTCACGAGAAATGAAATATATCAAAATGTAGAAATTCCTAAGAAAGAAAAGTCCCTGAATCCTAATCGTATGAATCACATAAATGAAAGCTGCAACCGCAAGTTTGTGGTGGATGCCCTGATAATGTCCCTCCCGTTACTGTTATTGATAATACGATGAATCACATAATTAAAAGTCAATAACTATAACAACACGTTTATTCCACGTCCAAACATCTACTAAAGATTATAAATCCCGAAAATTATAACAACACGAGAACTAACAAGATCAAATACGCAATAACCAATAACCTAATTATTTCCTAACCTTTGTCTCTCTATTCCCCGTGCTATTACATTACGTCTCATCTCATAAATTGGTTCTTGGTGTTGAAAATCATCATCATCGGGCTCAATAGGATCATAAATAACAAGTAATGGAATATGAGCGATGAAATCATTATACTCCATGTAATTCTCCATCATCCGGCGAACTGATGTATCATTTCGTACATGAATAAAAGTCCACTCGTAGTCGCCCTCCAGCCCCAAATACACCATTGTTGTTATGTTTATTCTGCCGAGGAGGGACTGTAGTGCTCGAATTACTCGTCGTTGTAGATCCCGGAGATTACTAGGATATGGCATAGTAACTTCTACGCGTCTGTGCCCCATTCTTCTATCAAATTGTGCTCCATGACGACCAAAAGTAGCTACATAATTAACGTGCAAACAGAAAGGAAACTCCATTTGATTTTGGGAGCGAAATGGGAATTAAGGTGTGAAGAGTTCAAGCAAGATGTAATTAGACAGATTCAGAGAGCACGGGGTAAGGAATGAGTATGTTGGGACACTAATACCCACTTTTATAATATTTGAGTAACACTGACATGTCCAACGGCTAGTTCAAAGTGAATTCAAAGTTACCATAGGTAATTACTATTGTCAGTAAAGGTACACGTACCAGGTTACCGTTTGCAGTACAAAGTGAATTCAAAGTTACCATAGGTAATTACTTTTGTCAGTAAAGGTACACGTACCAGGTTACCGTTTGCAGTACAAAGTGAATTCAAAGTTACCATAGGTAATTACTTTTGTCAGGAAAGGTACACGTACCAGGTCACTGTACACGTACCAGGTTACCGTTTTGTTAACTTGTAACTTTGTGGCTAGTTCATGACCAACCTCTATATAAGGGATGCCTCCTCCATTTCATCTTCACACACTCACTCTCCATATTCTCAACCATATCTACACCATAATTCAAAGTTCTCGGTCTGGCCAAGATTTCCACATAACATGCGAGAGGTATTGAAAACCACGAAGGACGTCACGACCTGGTGTCATCAACCGGCGCAGATCATCTGGTTCAAAGAAATGTGGTTGTCCTTTTAAAATTAAGGGGTATTACACAAGCTACGGGTGTTTCTTGCGAGTGGGTAACGGATGGCATAACCATGATCTCGCAGAGTGGGCAGAGGGTCATTTTGTGGGAAAACGCCTGAATGAGGCGGAGGAGATTATGATCGATCAGAGAACCAGAGTCGGTGTGCCACCCTGTGCAATTTATTCCGAGCTCACAACAATCAACCCAGAAACGTCAGCAACAAGGAAAGACATATACAACCGGATACAAAAAACAAAACTAGTAAATAGAGATGGTCGATCTATGGTGCAGACTCTGCTGAGTGAGCTAGACAAAAACAACTACTACTACGATTACACTACAGATCCAAGTAAGTCAACTCAGTATGTCTCAAATAACTTCAATCATTTAGGTTTCATATTAATTTGATAGATAACATGATTATATTTCACATGTATAGTTGATCAAACACGACTTGGGTCCATCTTCTTTGCACACCCTACATCTAGATTACTGCTCCATGCGTTCCCGTATGTCATAGGCATTGATGCTACCTATAAAACAAACATAGCAAAAATGCCTTTGGTTCAGTTCATCGGGATGACGAGTATAGGCAAAAACTTCAGCATTGCCTTCGCCTTCCTTGTATCAGAATCAACAGACATGTATGTGTGGGCACTTCAACAATTAAGGGACCTCCTCGGGCGGACTACAACCTCTACATTTATCACCGACAGATGTCTGGCCCTGATGAATGCCTTAGATGAGGTATTTCCTGAATCTCATCATCTACTATGTCGGTGGCACATAAGTAGGAACATTCAGGGGAAAGCCGAGACTTATATGGGTGATAGAGGAAGGGCGGCGGCTGCAGTCCGAATGTGGACTTCGGTTGTCTACTCGAGCACAGAGCAGGACTACAACGAGAGGTACGCACATTTCAAGAATACATACCAAAGCTACCCACGTTTCATTACGTATGTTGCATCAGTCTGGGAGAAATACAAGGAAAAATTTGTGGAGGCTTGGGTCAAGAATGTGTTGCACTTCGGCAACACAACGACAAATAGGTAAAATTGTTAATCTTGTAATGTTTAAGATAATACAGTGATTGTTATAGATCTATAAAACTTACTTAAACATTTGATAGGGTGGAGGCCGCACATTCTTCTCTAAAGGCGAGATTAAGGAGTGCTAGACACATTTTGGATGTAATCTTTCCAAAGATTAACGATCATGTGAATACAAGCATCCGGGAGTTAAAAAAGGATTTTGAGGCAGCCAGGACAAAACACAGAAGAGAGCACATGAGGGTTCCAATCGCTGACCTGATCGGGAAGGTTAGTACCCTTTGCTTAGATGAGCTAGTCAAGGAGCTTGGAAAGACGAATTATGTGCAAATGGACAGCTCAATCTGTGGATGTGACAAGGTAACCTCTCATGGATTACCATGCGCTTGTAAATTAAACTACATCCTGGATAGTGGTATACTATGCTCAAAGAGGGATATACATCGTTTCTGGTATACCCTAAGCTGGGAGAAGCATGAATCGACAATTGATATGGTATCCTACATGGAGGAAGAACAAAATAGATGGCGAGACATAGCTTCTGAGGTAGCACAGTCAGATGATCCTACTCTGATTGCGAGATGTTACAGTCAACTCCAAAACTTCCTTCACCCAGATATGGTGTGCCAATTAGGAGAGTCGTTGGAACAGGTTGGGATTGGCAGACCTACCGGGCCCTCAAGACCAAACCGACGGGAACCTTCATCTTGGGAGCGTAACCGACCAAGGGCAGGCCAGTCAGAAGGAGCGCCATCAAATAAAAGATCTCGTAATAGAAGATCATCAAATCCGAGTCGATTCCAGCCCTTTGACAACTTCCCATACTACCAGAATTTCAACCCCAACCTATATCAATATATGACTGGGTATATTGATGTTCGTGGAGATGGGAATTGTGGTTTCAGGGTCATTGCTGACTACCTTTATTCAGACGAAGAGAGGTGGAAAGATGTTCGTGTAGCATTGTACAATCACATGAAGAATCAAGCACCGGCGAATGGACTATACAAGGCCATTTTTAACGAAGGACCGTACAACGGCATGTTAAGAGCGCTTCATTGGAATTCAGGAGAGCCAGCACCTCAACATAAATGGATGCACACGGAAATGGGGTTGGTGATCGCGACAAGGTACACTTCGATAGTAGTTTTCTACTCTACTGTCTATGGGGGTGCGGCAAGTGCCACATACCTTCCCATCGATAATTATACCGATCGTGATAGCCCAAGAGGAGAGATCCACATAGGAATTTGCCCCCAGGGTCATTTCATAAGGTTCGGCATGGTTCAAGACTCCCCACTCCCCCCTGTCTATCCGTAGTGGTTCACTTATAGAGATCCAAACACTATTGGACCTTGGATTCATCAATTACAATCTAGGTTAGATAGTTGGATCAACGTTGTACCTTAGTTTTTCTTTAACTTAGTTGTTGTAACTTAGTCTTTCTTTAACTTAGTTGTTGTAACTTAGTTTTTCTATAAATTAGTTGTTGTAACTTAGTTTCTCTTTAACTTAGTTGTTGTTTTACTCATATTGACTTAAATTTGGTTATTCAAACATCTATTATTTCAAAAAAAAGTGTCTCCCCGTAACATTCAAACTTATTCAACTAAGTTTGGTGAAAAAAAAAATTTGTACTGCGAATAGTAAAGTATTTGCTATTCGCAGTACAAATTAATTTTAAGTCAAATTAATAATATAAACACATAAAAATGTAATATAAACACATAAAAATGTAATCCAACACTTTTTTTTACAAAAAAAGGTTCCTGTATTGATTCCAACAAAAAAGTAACTAGTAAAATTCGCTACTAATCAACTACAAAGTACTTCGGTAAATTTACTTTCCGATATCATTTTTTGAAAAAAAAACACAGCGACACATCATTACATGTGTACAACGTCAATATGAATTAAAAAAATTTTGTACTGCGGTGATTAGTAATTTTGTACTGCGAATAGCAACCCCCATTACAAAATAGCCCCATAACTTTATAAAATGCTATTTTAACACTTGAACACTTATTTAAATTCACCAAAATTCATAATATCAATTCCTACCTTATATTATATCATAATTATACCAAATCCACCCTTTTTATTCTCGGCAATTATAATAAGCACTCCAAACTTTTCAAAATTTATATTTTAGCCACATAACTTTATAAATTAGCCATTTAAATACTTGTAGCTATTTTTAATACTCCCAAAATTTATAATATAAGTTATTACACTTATATATTTCGAAAATCACCAAATAATACATTAAGCTCTTGGCTTTAATTTTATTTTACCATATAGTTTTAAAACTTGATTTAAACCTTATAATAAATACATATAAATGTATATAAGCCATATAACACTTCTAAAAATTATGCTAATGACTTAGAATGATTATAAACTCAAAATAGAACATTTAAATTCTTAGACAATTTGGTTTATATATATATGCATCTTAATTAATTTTTGTGACACATATTTATACCTTAAGGTAATAATCTTACCTTATATGTTATAAATTATTTTCTTGACAATATAACCCATAGTATTCTCGGCCTTAATTTATTTAGAGGTTATGTATAATTTTTATACCAAAGTTTGAAGCTTAAACTTAATAAACCTTAATTATATAAACTTACTCCTTAAATCAAGACAATTCTTGTACTTGATTTCTCCTTGAATTCCAAGCTCTCCAAATGCTATTTTGATGAAGAGAATTCGGCCTCCTTGAATATATTTAGGAGATCCATTTGTTAGTCTTCTAACAAGGATTTATAAATAAGATTTGGAGTAGTTTTACAAGAGTTTACCTTAGGAATTTTTCAAGGAATTTTTGGTAGACCTTGAGATGGTTGTAGATCTAAATTTCCTTCATGAAATAATGAAGAGAATATAGGTTTAGAAGTTCATAAATTTTTGGTAATAACCTTAGGTATTTTGCTAGGATTTTGAACATGAAAATATACCTTAACTTGATCTTGCTGTTCCTTGTGTTGTTGTTGAATTTAGGAACCTCCTTGGAACACTTATGCTTGGCGAAAATTGTAAGAGTTGTTAGGATGATTTCTTTCTTCAAGACTTAGGAGATTTAACTAGGAAATTACATAGAAATGATGTTAGAACTTAGAACACCATTAATGGAGCTTAGAAGCTCTAAGGAGTAAACTAGCAAATGAAGAAAGAAAAGAGAGGAAGGAGAGCTTACACATTCGGCCAAGGGGTTGGCAAAGGAAGAATGAAGCTCACGTATGGTATTAGAAGAAGGCTTAGGAATGAATCAATTTCTTTTGATAAACAATTGTCAAATTTGACTAGACTTTTTCCTTTGTTTATTCCCTTGATTATTGGCTCAATAAGTGTCCTTAATTGCAGCAAGCTTTCGGCTGATTGCTCAAGAATAATGGAGGCTTTGTTTGTTAATTAAAACTAGAAGACAAAGGTAAGGTTGGTGCATGATTCTTTTGATTTTTCTAAGCTACTTTGTCTTTGTTCCTTCCTTGTATTTACGGTAGTGTATGTGTGAGTAGGCTATTGTTTTCTTTGTCTTTTGAAACATGAGAACATGCTAGGATGCTAGATGACTTATTTGATTAATTGTAGAGCAATCAAAGTTGCTTTTCTCCCCCTTGAATTCGGCCAACATGTGCTAATAAGGCCATTTAATTTTGTCTATATTTGACCATGACTTATGCTTAGTTAGGTAGTGTATTCTTTTGATTAATTAACAGCAATCATACCTCCTCTTCCTGTATAGAAATCGGCAGCATATGGCTAGAGAACATGGCTGTTTCAATTCCATATATTAGATTAATGCTAAAGTAGATTCTAGCTTTCTTACTTTTGTGTATTTAAATTCCTATGACATTTCCTAACTTATTTCTTGTTGTTTTGTTGCAGGAAATCGGTGGTGAAGGTCTTCTTTGACTGCATTTACTTGTTACATTATCATATAATACATGGTTGGATGTGTCATTATCCATAAGGCAATTTTCTAAGCCAAAACTAGCCAAATGAGACCCTAAATGGCACCCAACATGGAGATTAATTGGGATTGATTTTTGATTTAATTCCTGTCACATTATATTTTACTAAGACCATATTATAACATGTAATAGGTTCCAGCATTTATTTGGTTCATTTATATCATGGTAAAAGATGAAAGTTTTAAGGTAAAAATGCTGATTTTAGGTACCTTTTTGATGATAAAATCGCCCCCACTTATACTATGAATTTAGCACTGCCATTAATTGATTTAGGTGGTCAATTTATCTTCTTTTAAGATTATCAACTCGTGGCTCCTCAAAATTTTCAAGGCAATTGCGTAAAACGCATTTTTGTGACACCCGAAGGTGCGTTTTTGTTCTTTAAGGATTTTTCTGAAAAATAATTAGTCGCTATGAGTTCCAAGTGTTTATTGACATTTTTTATAGTCAATTATAATATGTTAAGGTGTTACATTGAGTTATATGGGGTTATATAAACTCGTAACTCAATTTCCGGGCTACCGGGACACTCCCGGGGCAAAAAGGAGCATTAAGAAATTCGTCCAAGAACTTTGTTTATTTTTGAGAAAGTGGCTCGAGAATCCTCTTTAGGATGTTGAATAATGATTTTAGGAACTCTAAGAATTAATTATATAGGAGTTCGTGCCACCTTGACACTCCTTCGGGGCATTCCCGGGCCTTTATGGGCCCCCATCGGGAACTTCCGAGCACTTTATATTTAACTGGGAATTTATCATGAGTACTTCATCATATATGTTTATTAAAGTGTTTTTGGGCTTTTGGAATGAAGTGTAATGCTTTATTTTATTTTATAAGGTATTTCCGGGACTTTCAGGCCATAAGGGGCCCTTAAGGGAACTCCCAGACATATTGTATTTTTACCCAGTTCTAACTGAGGACTTGTGTTTTAAAGATCATAAAATGATCCTTGATTAACTTCATATGAGTTTTATCGCTTATATAACTTGTTTAGCTTAAGGTCGGGCTTTAACGCACATTTTTGACCTTAAGGAGTTTAGGTGTGTTTTAACGCCCAAGTGTTTATATACTTTCTTAGGGTTTAATAATCCCCTAAATAATACTTATTTATCATTATTTAATTATTTAAATGTTAGGGGTATTTCAGCGATGGCGACGGCGGCGACGAAGGGTGGTGGCGCGCGCGGAAGGAGAAGCCGGTGGTGGTGGTGGTGCTGAAATACCCCAAACCTAAGTATGCTAAGTAAACATCAAATCATGATGTATTAAGGCTAAAATATGCCTTAGAAGATTGGTAGACAATTTTAACCAAGGAAAACACAAGAAAATGCCTTAAGGGCAATCAGGGCAAAAACGTGCTCTAAGCTGGAGAGACTTGGGGAGTACCCAAATATCATGATAAACCTTAGTAATATTCTAATGGTCATTTTAAACAATAGCAAAGAAAACCAAGCTTGAAAACAAGTTAAAACACAAATGTGCTTTAAGATTCTTAAAGCACATTTTTGAGAAATTGTCTTAGAATTGAGTTTTGAGTGGCTAAATGTCCATCATTACTCTTTAATCAACATGTGTACTAATTAGTATCACGTTAGGAGGTCTAAATCAATGGGAAATCAAAAATTTCCCGATTATGTGCCTTGATTAGTGATAGTAACTATTTAGTGACTAGTTTAAGTTTTAATCAATATAAGTCAATTAATTGGTCAACAAAGACCATGTTGGCCTTATATTAAGAGGGTGGCCGGTTTTTTAAGAGGGGAGTCACCACATGGTCACCATAAGTAGTCAAATAAGAAAGGAAAAGAAGAGTAGTAAGAAAGTTACTATTTGCTTTATTAAAGCAATATCACATATTAGCCACTTCTCCTCTCTCTCTTCATTTCTCCTTCATTTCTCCTTCCTTCCACGATTCTCTTCTCCTCCTTGCTCCAAACCGAGAGAGCTTCTTCCATGGGTGCTCCACCTTCAAATGCTCACCAAGTATTCATCTTTGCTCCAAATCAAAAACTAAGTGTAGATTTCTCTTAGTTAGGCCAAGACCTATCTTCCTATCTTTTCAAATCTTTCAAAGCTCCATTTTGGTGCCATGAGAAAACTCCATTGATGGGGAAAATCAAGTTTGAAGAGCTCATTAGCTTCTCCATTCTCTTAAGGTAAGGAAAATGTAAGAAAAACCATGTTTCCACCATTTCTACACATTACCGAAAATTACTACTCATGGGGATTCATTTTTATCCATTGTTCTAGCTTGATTCTATTCTCCAAGGGCTAGAGGAGGTCTACTACTTAATCATATCCAAGCTTGCTTTGGAATCCAAGGTAAAACATTCAGTTTAATACCTTAGAACACATTTTAACCTAGGGTTTTACTCCTTAAGGTTAGTGTATTGTTTAGTGCTCATAGAGTCATTGGTTATTGATTAGAACATTGGCAAGAGAAGTTTGAGTGGTGGCCGATATCATTAAGAAGAAGGTCTAAGGAGGAGATTGAGATAAGCTTGAGGAAACAAGGTAAAATGCTTACCTAATGGTGGTTTAAGATTAAGGAATGAGTTTTAGATAAATACCAATGGCTTAGAGCTTACATTGTGTATTGGGTTATATAACCTAAGGAAAAAGAACTTAAACAAGCTTATGAACTTGTGATTAAGGAGAATGAGAATGGTTAGTAATATAAGTTTAAGGTGGATTTTAAGAGCATTATAACTACTATGAGATTGATGAGTGTATTTGCAGGTTGAAAGCTTATACATGTGGGAAATTCAGTGTTTAAGTTTAAGTCATTTAAGGGCCTAAGAGCCATGTCATTTAAGAGCCTTAGTGCTATGCAATTTAAGATTATTGCAATATATTGAGTTTGTTGTGAATGAGTTGGTTTGGGGTGAGAGATATGATGAGAGAGAACTGTGTGTGTGAGATTATTGTTTGAGAAAAAAATGCTTATGGGCATGATAAAATGCTAGAGAAGCTATGGCGAAATTTTAATAGAAAACAAGTGTTTAAGTGGTGGTGGTGAGTTAATATGCCCTAGGGTTTACTAGGGAGCATTAAAGGAATTTGAGTGGGAATGAGTTAACTAAGGGGTTCTTGAGGTTTAGAATGATGGAGATGTCTATGAGGAATTAGAGGATGGGTGAGTGTTTTGAGCACACCAAAATCATGAGATGAGGAATATAAGACTTGAGCATAAGTTTAAGGAGAAGGTATGATGCTTAAGGTGATTAAGATATGTTCTAAGGGAATATAATGACTAAGGAAGTACTAGGAAGTTTTAGAGATTGTCTTGATGAAGAGGGGTAAGACAAAGTGTTGGAATGAGTGGTAATGACTTAGGCATTACCTTGGGGGATTTAGGAATCAAGAGAATGTAATTGAGTATTTAGAATTTAGGCAAATGTTGGTAAACAACTAGAAAGGAAATAAGGTGTTGGTGTATGGAAGTTAAACTTGTTAAGGAACTTTAAGTAAATGCATAAAAGAGTTTTAGATAGTAAGAGATGCTTGGGAGATGATGTTATAGTGGTGAGGAAAACATTGGCATAGTGGTTACATTAAGTATGAACCACCACCTAGAAACCTAGAGGAAAGCATTACAAGAGTAGCATTATTACAAGGAAAATGCATAATGACTAAGGTGGATTTTGGTGGATGATTTAAGGTATTTAAAGGAGGTTATAAGGTGGGTTTAAGGTGCCAAGATGATGTTGGACCTATTAGAACACTTGTGGAAGAGTTTGGCATTGAAAGAGGCAATTTAAGAGAGAGGTCTGTAGTGGACCGACCCAGGGTCCGACCCAGTTCTGGGTCGGTCGGACCTTGCTAACCCAGCAGAAATGTTTCGGCAATAGACCGACCCATAAGGATGGGTCGGTCGGTGGGTCGGTCGGGCAGATTTAATGAAGGAAAATGGTTCGGTAAGGGACCGACCCAGAGGGTTTGGGTCGGTCGGTCTAGCTCTGGGTCGGTCGGATGGGTTTCAAGAGACGGAAGAGTTTCTGTAATGGACCGACCCAGGGGTTGGGTCGGTCGGTGGGTCGGTCGACCCTTAACACTTAAAAAAAAAGAAATTTTGAATTCTAAGAATGGTAATGGGTAATGAGGAATACCTTTGGTAGAGTGGTAATGATTAGGACCCTAAGAACTTAAGGGATTAAGTTGAGTTAAATATAAACTTAAAAGTGTAAGGTTAAGTTGTAAGATTAAGTGGTAAGACCTAAGGGGTGTTAGGTGGGGATCATTAAGGAACTAAGTAAGTTAAATAAGCTAAGTAAGTCATATTGAGTTAAGTGATTAACAACCTAAAACTGAATGAATGTTTTAGGACTTGGGAGTTTGGACTCCGGAAGAGAGTAAGCAGCCGAACGACCAACGGTGAACGGTACAGTTTCTTCTTGTGACCTGCTTGCAACGAGGTGTCCCTCGGCTTGTGTGCTATTTGTTTTGTGTGCTCACTAAACAAGATAAAGCATGCAACCGGAATATATATACATATATATTATATGTTGTGTGATGTTTGAAAACTAACACAACATACCGTGAGGACTTACTAACCAATGTTTAGTAAGAAATTGAGTGAGAATAAGGAACGCCCCCTAATGAGGGACGATGTGAACCGAAAGAGGTTAACCAACAAACATGGTCTTGAGTTAATTACTAACTGGTATTTGAGTGAGGAAACCCGGGACCGATCTCCGGTCATGCATGCTAAGGAAAGGGAGTCGGTATCTATAGCAGATTCGACTTCCGCTTAAGGATTGTCTTCGGACTTGTGCCTAGGGCCGGTTGCCGGCTCAGCTACGCTGGACTCCCGTCCAGAGTAGGTGGCGTTAAGATGGTGCGGTGGGATCACCTAAATCCCAGGTTCGAATTAGATACGGCCAATCCCTTCCAGGAAAGGTTTGTATATAGAGACTAAGATTGAGATTAAGATTAAGATTAAGTTAAGTTACAATCATTCCTGTTTAAAGGATGATTTGTATTATTGAGATTAAGATTAAGATTAAGTTAAGTTACAATCATTCCTGTTTAAAGGATGATTTGTATTATTGAGATTAAGATTAAGATTAAGTTAAGTTACAATCATTCCTTTTTAAAGGATGATTTGTATTATTAAGATTAAGACTAAGGTGAGGTTAAGATAGGTTGCAACCATTCCTTTTTAAAGGATGGTTTGTAATATTAAGATTAAGATAAGCTACATCCACTCCTGATTAAAGGATGGTTGTTTCTAAGACTAAGATAAGAATCAGATTGAGGTAAGATAAGGATGGACTAAGATTAAGAGAGAACATTACTTGAGGAGTTAAATAACTAACTCTCTAATTAAGGGAACGCATTTAAGTCGTTCATTGTGTGTGAACTTTGATTGTTCATATCTGAGTTGTTGTTTACTGCACTTTCTATTGTGTTGTGCATCTAATCAACCTCCATGCTATCGACAATTGGTCGTCGTAGCCACGTTAGCTTGGGGGCCATGAGAGGATAGTACCAGCATTCGTGCTGACCCCCTCGGGGGCTTCTTTTTACTACACAGGTGAACACCAGGAGGCGGCTGTCGCAGGAGTAAGAAGAGGATACAGCTGTTAAGGGTTTAGTGTGGCCTACGAGTTGTGCATGTACACTCGTATGGCAATTTGAGTTAGTAAGATGTATAGGTTGTGAGTGGTTGTAAGAAGGTTATGTAAATGGTTAAGGTTGTTAGACTAATGTTCGGTATATTCTGTAGTCAGACCGTGGCAAGGTCCTGGATTGTAAAGAATTCCGCTGTGACATGCGTATATATATACTGTTAAGTTGCGAGACCACATTTGGATTGAGTTGGGGTGTTACAAAAAGTGGTATCAGAGCGTAGTTACGCTCTGAAGACAAGAAATACCGAACTTAGGAGAATGATGAGGTTGAGATTGAGTTATGGATTAAGGGTTGAGAGAAAGAGTGAGAGGTGCGTTAGCCAGGACTCCCCGGTGTTTACCGGATATCCATAGTGCCTAGGCCCGCCCTCCACATCCCTAACCCTAAAAATGTGGGACAAACGCCAGAGAGAAGAAAGCCTTCTCTTACTCGGGGAAACCCGATCTGGCAGTTAGCTGACAGTAAGCAATACGAGAAACGTCTTGTGGCATAACAGTTAAGGAAAAACTGGGAGATTTTAATGGAGCATAGCCGAGAAACAGGCACTACTTAAGGAATACTATCAGTAAGGGAACGGTAATTACCGGCAACATGGGTCGACATGCTACGCAGTCGAAATAACCCGCCATACCAATGATAAGGAAAGCACTACGCGTGCAATGGCTGAGGAAATGATAAACGACGTAAGTACCGGACAGTGGTCCGAAGGAGCATAACAGTATGATAATACAGAGCATGAGGATTGAGATTACTGGAAAGTCCAGTTAAGAAACGGGAACACATATAAATGGTTTACCGAAATAGGACTATGATGTAGTGCCTAAAGGACAAACATTACTTAGTAACCACAACAAGATGTGTGGAGACAAGGGCGAGGATTAAGACATAAGGAAATATTAAGGGGTTCCCTCAGAAAGAGGAACGCTCTGGTAAATGACAGTACTGTCAAACTGCAAGGAAACTGCCGGATGGTCGATTATCTAGAATAAGAGATTATTGAAGGAGTCCCGAGGGACTACCAATTACATGGAAATTAGAAGGAAGTGTCACTACCGATGTACCTTGTACTAATAACCCATCCTGCATGGCGCACTTGCCATAGCAAGTGCTACCACGGTTGAGCCACATGAAAAGCCATCAAGGCGAAATAGGAGAACGCTACAGTTGTAGCATAAATTAATACCGGATTGTAAATCCAAGAACAGAAAAATAAGACCTTGGAAAGGCCCGACGGCCTGACCACGATGAGATGAGGTGACACACCAGTCAGCAGGGAGCTGAACTTGGACAGAATACTAAACGATATGAATATGAGCAACGGTACAACCTACTACAACAACACCGACAGTGTGGTAAAAACACCAACCCGGATCTCAAGGAGGAACCTAAGAGATCGCTCAATAATTCGAGCAAAAGCACTACATAATAAAAAACATTCATGGAATGTATCAGAGATACAATAAAGGTAGTCGACTGAACGACTTACCACGAAACGGGATGAGACTCCCGGAGTGACCATTAAGGACACCAATACAACATTCTTCAATGAAGATTAGGAAAACCCGGAAATCAAGGATAAGAGAGATAAACATAAGCTATAGCCTACTAAGAATTAAAGTCGTCCAACCCTGGAAAAGAAAAGCCCGGAGGACTGCCCCCACAGAGTGGGCATAGTCGGACCGAACAACCGATGAATGACAGTTAACACTGTTTGCTTAACTCATTAACACCCAAAGTATGATTGTTCATCAACGGGTGGCGTAGTCAACAGAAGTTGAACGAAGCGTTGAGATGAAGGTATAAGATGACTGGATGATATCCAACTTGAACACCTTAAGGCAAACGCCTAATGCGAACCTAACCTTGACTATTAAAAGACATAAGTCTAATAAAATGACAGCATTGTCAAAGACATTAAGTAACCTCAGAACACCTGAACAACTTCCATAGCCGGAAGCAGGATGCAGCAACTTACCATGAAACCCGATATTACATTTAGTATAACCTAACGGTGGATGAAGTTCCAGAACCCAATCTCATAAGGAAGACCTGCAGATGAGTAAGAGTACCAAATAATGAACTGAGACATTAAGCATTAGGAGCCTACGAGCCAAGGATGTTAACCACATCAGAGCCCGAGGCAGCAGTAAGTTATAAGAGAGCTTATTTAAGCCACGGGAACTACAATGCGTAGATATGAACGGTTACCAAACCTATAATTTAGATTGGGAAAAACAATACCAAGAAAGGTACCAATGAGAATATTGAGTTAATGCTAAGGACAGGAGCGAGAACGAACCATGCCTTTTAGGGTGGGGATACCTCTTGTTGTGAGGCCATGAGTGGGAATGAACCCCTCAAAAGGGCTTTCACTTATTAGAGATGCAATATATGCTTTTATTTAGAAAATGGAAACTATGAACCCTGAGATTACTTTAGAACATACCAGATACGCTTGAGTAATAAGGAAGGTCGCACAGATAGACCCCATATCCAACACCCAGGATGTAAGAATTGGTAATGGTCAGAGATAAACATTGTGACTGCACATTGTGGCACGTTAATTGATCGATGCTCGGAAGAGCTTTTGTGAATCAGTGGATGACTTCTTCAGTAACCAGTTAAACTACTGGTAGACAACTCACTAAGGATGAAAGAAAGCGAAAGACATTAGCCTACTTACGAATCTGAGATTGGAGCAGACATCTTTACATCAAGTCACTATTTTACAACACCGTACGGCAACCGCCATACACCGGAATGAGAGAACTCCCAGTGTGTTTACACCAAGAAGGGATGAGTATAAGTTAAGACATTAGAATAAGTGAGTAAGAGGTTGCACCATTAATGGGCAACATGGTAAAGGCCAAACTACCACGGTAGTAGTGGTCGTGAGTACAATAGTTAGATAAGTGAATTAAGTCATGGTGCGCGGTAAGGCGACCATTTTGATGAGCCGTCAAATATTGACACTGAGGCAATTAGATTTATGAGTTAAGACCAACATAAGTAGTGCTTTCCTAATTGAATGAACATAGAAGAAGATAAGAGGCTCTATGGAAGAGACCTAAGCTATTAAGAAATGGAATCAATACGGAATACAGAAAGAGCTGGATCATACCAAACCCAAACGCAGAAATGGATTTTCCTTGATTAACATCAAGAAGAACAATAAATGTTATTATGGAACGATGAAGAGGAGATCGACAACAGAATACTTCATAATTAGCAATAGCTAAACGTGTGACGGACACTATGAGTTTACTAAAACGAGACGTGGGACGACTGCACCCCACAGGGGCTTGCAGGCCTGACACGCTCATTTATGAGTTAGTTGGGTAAGTAGTAATGTACCAGTAAGGTACCCCATGCAGGTGAACGAGTGGTGTAAGGAACACGGGAAGTAGTCGACTCCGTACCACAGACAACGACGCAAGATCAGACGAGAACACCTACTACCACAAACAGTCGAAGAGAAGAATTCAGTTGAACCAGCAACACAGAGGAACCAGAGAACAGATAATTAAGGACTATGAAGTGCGAAAGCACGGATTGTTAAGTACAGACATTGGACATGTCTTAAGATGTAAGGGATTAAGACTGTAAAGCGCATTATGCACTAAACAGTAGTTTCAGACTAAGAATCATCCTCAGACCAAAGGTCAGTTGGGGAGAACAATTTAACATTCGAGAAAATACTAAGAGTATGAGCGTAAGATCTTCAAGGAGAATGGATAGACGAGTTACAACTCATTAAGGCCGTGTGTATATAAAGATAACACGTGTCCATTGACAATAAGCCTAAGATTATCAGAGTGGCGCAGCGGAAGCTAGCAGATCACTACTTTGAGATTAGACCAAACTAAGTTAAGAATACGGTATAAGTACCGTTAAGAATCCTCGATACAGAGACTAAGTCATTCTGATCGAATTATAAGTAAGATAGATAACGTGGAAGCTAGAATGCTTGGTAAGAATTAGACATCTTGAACTTATGTTCAAGATGATGTAACGTGATTACGTGGGCGTAATCCATTTTAAGGGGGGTAGAGCGAAAACCGCTTAGCGTATGTTTGTGTACTGAGTACATAAACTACGATGTGCATAGCACAAAATAATTTGAGAATATGTTTTACATAAACATTTTAAGATAAACCATGGTTATTGCACACAGAAGATGTGAATACCATACATATTAAGTACCTATCTTGTTAACTCCGGTGTGAGTACAAGTTAAGAGAATTAAGGAAGAGGATTAAGGAGACTTAAGGAATAAGGAATATATGAGGTATAAGTCGATATGAGACTATGTGTGAGATAAGAATAAGATAACACTATGAGATATTATTTGATATGAGCATGAGGAAGGATATAGTAATGATATGTGGTATGAGACTGATATGGAATTTAGTAGGAATTTAAGTCTTGAGGTAATTACTAAGAGATGAATTGGGAATGTTTGATGGAATGAGTCCACACTTTGGAGATGTATTGATTATGATTAGAAGAACTAAAAAGATAGAAAATTGGACATGAGTGAATTAACTGATGTTTGAAAATGACGTGGGAGGTGGAACTTGATTTTCTAGGGATCAAGGGAAACCGAACACAAATTGGAGTGGAAGGATGGTTCTACACTGATGCTGATCACATCAGGGTAGGATTATTCCTGAAACTCCCTACCAGTGGTCACAAGTAAATCACACTAAGGATAGAGGCCTTAGGATAAAAAAAAATGAAATTGGAGTTGCTTGTATTTTTAATTAGAGGAATTATTCCTCACATGACCTCGTAAAAAGGATTACCTTTTTACTGAGTCTCGCCCATGAAGTCGAGGACGCACGAGCCTTTGTCTTCGGACCGGTGACATGGGGAGAGCAGCGTGTTTTGTATTCTAGCCCATGGTGACGAGGACGAATGAGCCATTGTCTACGGACCGGTGACATGGGAGAATACGTTGGAAGTTATGTGAATGTTTTAATCATCAAAAGGAACAAAAGGAATTTTGAGTGCTACACATGCTTAAGCATGTTGTGTGATATTTAAGTATAAGAATGTGGAGGACAATGATCCAATGAGATTAAGTATACATAAGTATGATCTATATGATCTAAGGAATGAGGTAAGACATGTATTCTAATGAGATAAGATGCATGGGAACTTTGGGGACAAAGTTCTTTTAAGGGGGGTAGATTGAAATACCCCAAACCTAAGTATGCTAAGTAAACATCAAATCATGATGTATTAAGGCTAAAATATGCCTTAGAAAGATTGGTAGACAATTTAAACCAAGGAAAACACAAGAAAGTGCCTTAAGGGCAATCAGGGCAAAAACGTGCTCTAAGCTTGGAGAGACTTGGGTGAGTACCCAAATATCATGATAAGACCTTAGTAATATCTAATGGTCATTTTAAATCAATTAGCAAAGAAAACCAAGCTTGAAAACAAGTTAAAACACAAAATGTGCTTTAAGAAGTCTTAAAGCACATTTTTGAGAAATTGTCTTAGAATTGAGTTTTGAGTGGCTAAATGTCCATCATTACTCTTTAATCAACATGTGTACTAATTAGTATCACATTAGGAGGTCTAAATCAATGGGAAATCAAAAATTTCCCGATTATGTGCCTTGATTAGTGAATAGTAACTATTTAGTGACTAGTTTAAGTTTTAATCAATATAAGTCAATTAATTGGTCAACAAAGACCATGTTGGCCTTATATTAAGAGGGTGGCCGGTTTTTAAGTGGGGAGTCACCACATGAGTCACCATAAGTAGTCAAATAAGAAAGGAAAAGAAGAGTAAGTAAGAAAGTTACTATTTGCTTTATTAAAGCAAATATCACATATTAGCCACCTTTCTTCCTCTTCTCTTCATTTCTCCTTCCTTCCACGATTTTCTTTCTCCTTCCTTGCTCCAAACCGAGAGAGCTTCTTCCATGGGTGCTCCACCTTCAAATGCTCACCAAGTATTCATCTTTGCTCCAAATCAAAAACTA
Source organism: Limonium bicolor (assembly GCA_023374045.1). NCBI lineage: Eukaryota > Viridiplantae > Streptophyta > Magnoliopsida > Caryophyllales > Plumbaginaceae > Limonium > Limonium bicolor. The sequence goes on along the minus strand of CM041781.1, from coordinate 152,301,597 downwards.
AGTGTAGATTTCTCTTAGTTAGGCCAAGACCTATCTTCCTATCTTTTCAAATCTTTCAAAGCTCCATTTTGGTGCCATGAGAAAACTCCATTGATGGGGGAAAATCAAGTTTGAAGAGCTCATTAGCTTCTCCATTCTCTTAAGGTAAGGAAAATGTAAGAAAAACCATGTTTCCACCATTTCTACACATTACCGAAAATTCTACTCATGGGGATTCATTTTTATCCATTGTTCTAGCTTGATTCTATTCTCCAAGGGCTAGAGGAGGTCCTACTTAATTCATATCCAAGCTTGCTTTGAGAATCCAAGGTAAAACATTCAGTTTAATACCTTAGAACACATTTTTAACCTAGGGTTTACTCCTTAAGGTTAGTGTATTGTTTAGTGCTCATATGAGTCATTGGTTATTGATTAGAACATTGGCAAGAGAAGTTTGAGTGGTGGCCGATATTCATTCAAGAAGAAGGTCTAAGGAGGAGATTGAGATAAGCTTGAGAGGAAACAAGGTAAAATGCTTACCTAATGGTGGTTTAAGATTAAGGAATGAGTTTTAGATAAATACCAATGTGGCTTAGAGCTTACATTGTGTATTGGGTTATATAACCTAAGGAAAAAGAACTTAAACAAGCTTATGAACTTGTGATTAAGGAGCTAATGAGAATGAGTTAGTAATATAAGTTTAAGGTGGATTTTAAGAGCATTATAACTACTATGAGATTGATGAGTGTATTTGCAGGTTGAAAGCTTATACATGTGGGAAATTCAGTGTTTAAGTTTAAGTCATTTAAGGGCCTAAGAGCCATGTCATTTAAGAGCCTTAGTGCTATGCAATTTAAGATTATTGCAATATATTGAGTTGTTGTGAATGAGTTGGTTTGGGTGATGAGATATGATGAGAAGAACTTGGTGTGTGTGAGTTATGTTGAGAAAAACAATGCTTTGGGCATGAAAATCTAGAGAGCTATGGCGAAATTTGAGTAGAAAACAAGTGTTTAGTGGGTGGTGAGTTAATATGCCTAGGGTTTACTAGGAGCATTAAAGGAATTTGAGTGGAATGAGTTAACTAAGGGTTCTTGAGGTTTAGAATGATAGAGATGTCTAGGAGGAATTAGAGGATGGGTGAGTGTTTTGAGCACACCAAAATCATGAGATGAGGAATATAAGACTTGAGCATAAGTTTAAGGAGAAGGTATGATGCTTAAGGTGATTAAGATATGTTCTAAGGGAATATAATGACTAAGGAAGTATTAGGAAGTTTTAGAGATTGTCTTGATGAAGAGGGGTAAGATAAAGTGTTGGAATGAGTGGTAATGACTTAGGCATTACCTTGGGGGATTTAGGAATCAAGAGAATGTAATTGAGTATTTAGAACTTAGGCAAATGTTGGTAAACAACTAGGAAGGAAATAAGGTGTTGGTGTATGGAAGCTTAAGCTTGTGAAGGAACTTTAAGTAAATGCTTGAAAGAGTTTTAGATAGTGAGAGATGCTTGGGAGATGATGTTATAGTGGTGAGGAAAACATTGGCATAGTGGTTACATTAAGTATGAACCACCACCTAGAAACCTAGAGGAAAGCATTACAAGAGTAGCATTATTACAAGGAAAATGCATAATGACTAAGGTGGATTTTGGTGGATGATTTAAGGTATTTAAAGGAGGTTATAAGGTGGGTTTAAGGTGCCAAGATGATGTTGGACCTATTAGGACACTTGTGGAAGAGTTTGGAATTGAAAGAGGCAATTTAAGAGAATCTGTAGTGGACCGACCCAGGGTCCGACCCAGTTCTGGGTCGGTCGGACCTTGCTAACCCAGCAGAAATGTTTCGGCAATAGACCGACCCATAAGGATGGGTCGGTCGGTGGGTCGGTCGGGCAAGATTTAATGAAGGAAAATGGGTTCGGTAAGGGACCGACCCAGAGGGTTTGGGTCGGTCGGTCGGTTAGCTTGGGTCGGTCGGATGGGTTTCAAGAGACGGAAGAGTTTCTGTAATGGACCGACCCAGGGGTTGGGTCGGTCGGTGGGTCGGTCGACCCTTAACACTTAAAAAAAAAAAGAAATTTTGAATTCTAAGAATGGTAATGGGTAATAATGAGGCCTTTGGTAGGTGGTAATGATTAGGACCCTAAGAACTTAAGGATTAAGTTAAGTTAAGTATAAACTTAAAAGTTAAGTTAAGTTGTAAGATTAAGTGTAAGACCTAAGGTGTTAGGTGGGATCATTAAGGAATAAGTAAGTTAAAAAGTAAGTAAGTCATAAGTTAAGTGATTAACAACCTAAAACTGAATGAATGTTTTAGGACTTGGTTTGGACTCCGGAAGAGAGTAAGCAACCGAACGACCAACGGTGAACGGTACAGTTGTTTCTTCTTGTGACCTGCTTGCTAACGAGGTGTCCCTCGGCTTGTGTGCTATTTGTTTTGTGTGCTCACTAAACAAGATAAAGCATGCAACCGGAATATATATACATATATTATATTGTTGTGTGATGTTTGAAAACTAACACAACATACCGTGAGGACTTACTAACCAATGTTTAGTAAGAAATTGAGTGAGAATAAGGAACGCCCCCTAATGAGGGACGATGTGAACCGAAAGAGGTTAACCAACAAACATGGTCTTGAGTTAATTACTAACTGGTATTTGAGTGAGGAAACCCGGGACCGATCTCCGGTCATGCATGCTAAGGAAAGGGAGTCGGTATCTATAGCAGATTCGACTTCCGCTTAAGGACTTGTCTTCGGACTTGTGCCTAGGGCCGGTTGCCGGCTCAGCTACGCTGGACTCCCGTCCAGAGTAGGTGGCGTTAAGATGGTGCGGTGGGATCACCTAAATCCCAGGTTCGAATTAGATACGGCCAATCCCTTCCAGGAAAGGTTTGTATATAGAGATTAAGATTGAGATTAAGATTAAGATTAAGTTAAGTTACAATCATTCCTGTTTAAAGGATGATTTGTATTATTGAGATTAAGATTAAGATTAAGTTAAGTTACAATCATTCCTGTTTAAAGGATGATTTGTATTATTGAGATTAAGATTAAGATTAAGTTAAGTTACAATCATTCCTTTTAAAGGATTGTTTATTAAGATTAAGTAAGGTGAGGTTAAGATAGTTGCAACCATTCCTTTTAAAGGATGGTTGTAATATTAAGATTAAGATAAGCTACATCCACTCCTGATTAAAGGATGGTTGTTTCTAAGACTAAGATAAGAATCAGATTGAGGTAAGATAAGGATGGACTAAGATTAAGAGAGAACATTACTTGAGGAGTTAAATAACTAACTCTCTAATTAAGGGAACGCATTTAAGTCGTTCATTGTGTGTGAACTTTGATTGTTCATATCTGAGTTGTTGTTACTGCACTTTCTATTGTGTTGTGCATCTAATCAACCTCCATGCTATCGACAATTGGTCGTCGTAGCCACGTTAGCTTGGGGGCCATGAGAGGATAGTACCAGCATTCGTGGACCCCCTCGGGGGCTTCTTTTTACTACACAGGTGAACACCAGGAGGCGGCTGTCGCAGGAGTAAGAAGAGGATACAGCTGTTAAGGGTTTAGTGTGGCCTACGAGTTGTGCATGTACACTCGTATGGCAATTTGAGTTAGTAAGATGTATAGGTTGTGAGTGGTTGTAAGAAGGTGTAGGTTAGTAAATGGTTAAGGTTGTTAGACTAATGTTCGGTATATTCTGTAGTCAGACCGTGGCAAGGTCCTGGATTGTAAAGAATTCCGCTGTGACATGCGTATATATATACTGTTAAGTTGCGAGACCACATTTGGATTGAGTTGGGGTGTTACAGGTGCAGTCGCAGGCGTCGAGCTGAAATCGCCGTCACCTTCTTCGTTCCAGCGAGACAGAAGAGAATGAAGAGGGAGAATGACGGAGTTGCTGTTTTGGGAAAAAAATAGTATCGCAGCGGTTCCTGCTAAGAACCGCTGAGATAGGTCAGTAAAAAAGACCTATCTCAGCGGTTCTTAGTAGGAACCGCTGCGATAGAGTTTTTTTTTTTTGAATGACCCTAGAGTAGCGGTTGTAAGTAACAACCGCTGAGATAGGTTTGCGGAATTTTTAAAAACGGCCTATCTCAGCGGTTGTTTTTACAACCACTGCAATAGGTGCGCTGCGATAGACCATTTTTGTACTAGTGTGTACTCAAGCCGAGAGTGGCCTACAACATCCAGACCTCCCCGGAGAGACAAGATCAATACATGGAGATGTAAGCAATTACTAAAGGAGTTAAACTGGCCTCAGAAGAAGGATTCTCCAAGATCCACATCCTGATCAACCATCACCAAACCAACAAAGTCTGCAATGATGTTCAAAACAAGAACCGAGAAATATGTGGTCAATTCCCGGAGCTAGCACTTGGTTTCAGAAGCATGTCCCATATTAAGTTTTATGATTGTAATTCAGAGTTTAAACAAGTTCCTACTTTATTAGTTATTAAAATGTTTAATCCATCGTTAGAATAGAAGATTTGGAACCATCCCTCAAGCGGTTTCTCAGGCCTAAGTCCTGAACTTCAAACCAAATCCTAAGACTACTGGTTGTATTATGTGTAATCGTCTGACTATGAGTCTATGAGGTAGTTTTCCTCTCTTTTGGTTATATATATATATATATGCACTATCACAATTTCACTAAAAAAAAAAAACAATTTCACTAAAAAAAAAAAGTGGCTTGTAAAATATCTATCTACCATTCACGCAAGAAACCTTGCACGCACCCCACGCGCCATATAATCTTCCTCCTGCTCAATTGCCGTTCCGTGGCCATACACCACAAAGATCTTTCCGAGCTCCCCATTTTCCTTCTTAAGTTTCAGCTCGATCACCGGTGGCGCTCTCTACCTCTATCCGCTCGAGATCCGCCATCCTCTTTCTTCCTCTTGCATCACTGCTTTCTATCCGGCACTTCTCGGTCCGAAGCTTGCAATCGCAGATGGCTTCCGAGGAAGACGTCGCGAAGTTCGGCTTCGATCGTACCGAGATGTATCAATCTCCGCTCTCAAACACCGTCGACGCCTACGACCGCCATGTCTTCCTCTGCTACAAGACCTACGACTCCTGGCCGTCACGTATCGAGAACTCCGATACCGATCTGCTCCCCAAGCTGCTCTCCTCAGCTCTCAAGGCTCGCAAGGACGATATTAAAGTCAAGGTATGGACGGTTAAGCTGGTTTTGCTTATTCTTTGTATGGTATATATGCAAGTAATCGATTTGGTTGTGTTTCTTTTATCCGTCGGTGTTCGATTTCTCTGGACGGTAGCTGCTTATCGCGTTTATAGTAGTAGGTTTTACATTTAGATCTGTTTGATATTGTCTCTGTGGAAGCTTATGACGGTCTGCTCCTATGGCCTATTATTGCTCTAATGGAGATGATGACTTTGAAGTTTGCGGATCGACTATTTCGTTGAATTTCTGTAGTGATTTCTATGCCATCTCTGAAGTTACTTGGAATCAAGTTCATTAGGCTTTTTCAGACGAACTTCTCTCCGTTTGTGCTTATGGTTGGCTGAATGCTGGTCTAGAAGTGTTTTTCATTATTGGGATGTTCAATAAGATTGCTAGGAGAGTTTTGACCACATACTTAGTCACGGTACAGTGAACGTGTGATTGCTTAAAATGCGAAGATTGATTAACTGCCTTTGTTTAGTGAGAAAACTTAAACATTAATATCGCCAACTGGTAAAGTGGTAACTAATAGAATTCAGAAGTTTTGCTTGTGAGAGCTACTCTTACTAAAGCAGGCATTGGAGTCCCTATAGTGACGTAAACATCCACTACTCTTTGTTGGTTAATAAAATGGTGGAAGTTGAAACCGGACGAGTTCTTATATCTATTTATTTTCTAACTTTAATGCATAAAAGGAGAAGGGTAGCCTTCTGAAGTGTTCAAAGCATCTTGTGTGTTATCTCACTTTTAGCAAACTAGCCTCGTTCTTTGCTGCTTTTCTACATGCTCTATGAATTCAAGGATGCTGGAGAGGGACTAGAGTGTTCCACATTGGCACCTCAGGTTATCAGGATGAATGTGATGAGGCTCCTTTGCTTTGAGTGGTTGGTTTATCTGGCTTTTATTCTGTGAAATGGCAGACTCGTGTGACAATATGTGGAGGCTGCAGCGGGACTGACTGCTCGGACGGTGATGTGCTGATTTTCCCCGAGATGATGAAATACAGGTAAGAAAAATTCTGGAGACTGAAGGAGTCCGACTGTATTCGTCAACCACAATCTTCACTATAACTACTCTTCCTGCAATCAGGAGCCAAATTTGAAATGAGATCTTTTATTAGCTTTTTCTCTATGAATGGATTATGGTTTTCTTTCTTCCATGTTTCATCAGCTCTTTTGCTTAAAGAAATATGTGGAACATGAATTCAAAAGTGTTTCTTTGACTTTGGCTAGTCTGTTTTCTCCTGGATCAATCTCCCTTTTTCTTTTCTGCCTTGTTGACCTTTATTCTAACTATTGGTGCTGAAGGGGTCTGAAGGAGTCTGATGTTGATGGCTTTGTGGAAGATGTGCTTGTGAATGAAAAGCCATGGGCTTCAGGGGAACAAGAGCAACTGGCTGGTGCATTTGTATTCATTTGTGCTCATGCACAGAGGGACAAGAGATGTGGTGTTTGTGGGCCTATCCTGATTGACAAATTCAAGGAAGAGCTTGCATCAAGAGGTTTGGATGATCAAGTGTTTGTGAGTGCTTGCTCACATATTGGGGGCCACAAGTATGCTGGGAATGTCATCATTTTTGGTACTGATGCTGAGGGAAAAGTTACTGGTGATTGGTAAGTGTGTATATATATAGCTCAGATTAATTGATGGTATTTTGTCCTTTCTGTTTTTCTTTCGTGAACTGCTACACTTGCAGGACGGAAGTATTGATATTGTGTCTCCTATTGTGGTTTGCAGGTATGGTTATGTCACCCCAGCTGATGTGCCCGATATAATTGACCTGGCCATTGGGAGAGGAGAGATCATCCAGCGACTTTGGAGGTATTGTGAGAATTGGTCTCTTTTCTTATCACAAGATAATAATTTTTCATGTTCTGTACCAACTCCAAGGTATTAAAGTCCACGTCTGCCATAAATTGGTTTCTTCTCTGATTTTGTGGGAAATCGCAGGGGTCAGATGGGTTTATATTCGGAGGATGCTGATAAAGGAGCTGAGAAGAAAGAGAAGAAGCACGAGGAAAAAGATGCAGTGACTGTTAAAGAGAGTCCTACTGAAACCAAGGCAGAGGAGATTCAACAGAACGCCTCAAGCTGTTGTCAAGGTGTCAATGGAGGAGTTACGTGTTGCAGAGATGGAAGCTCTGCGGTTAACGGGGAAGCTGCAGATGCAGTGGTAGAGCCAAAAAAGGCATCTGAGTCAAGTGAGAAGAAGAAACTCGCATGCATGCCGGCTTGCTTTGGGAAGTGGGAGCAGCATGATATTTTGATGGCAGCTGGTGTTGTTGGTGCTGTGGCTACTGTTGCTGTCGCATACAGCTTCTACCGAAGGTCTGGTTGAAAGGTTTTGCTTTGCTTGAGACTTCACATCCCGGTTCATGCTGTGCCCCATCTCATATTTACGGTTGGGGGAGATACAATTACAATGACAGTGCAATAATCATCCATACCATTACAGCTTATCACCTGTTTTGACAGTATACACTCACTACTCACTAGGTTTGAAAAATCACAATTTTTAGCAGTTGTTTCTGGATGAAATATTTGAATATTATCTGGTACTGTGTACTATAGTTGGTTCTTTGTTTGACAGTAATTGGAAGTTATCTTTTGTTTTGTGGAGTGTATTGGCTGCTATATGCCGAATACTATGATTTTGAAGGGGTTTTAAAGGCCAATCACTGTAGAGATTCTTGAAGTATTGGTTGTTATTACTATGTTTTAAATGAGCTTACTTTGTGGTGTGGATTTATCAGAAAGAACGCAAAATTGGCATAATTGACTTGGAAATCTGATTAACCGTATCGGGTTTGCGGTTTTGGTTAACTAAACTGGTAGTATACATAGTTTTGGTTATAATTGTTGGTTATGGTTGTTGATTTTCATGTAGTTGGTAAAACTGATCAAGAATGTTTTTTAAAAATGATGTTAAAGCAACCGCTCATTCATTTCATTTTGCTTCATATTTTTATGTTTCATATTTTTTTTGAAAATAGTGCTTAAACAAGATGAATTACAAGCTAGGGTGTAACACTCCTACTTCGTAATCATACCTTAATCATGTTCTTAGCTTAATCGATTAAACTTAAGCAGTGGAAATAATATAACGTAACAAACTGATGTTACTCACAAGGCATACAAATACATATACAATACAACATTGTGATGACCAAGATAGCTGAAATACCCCAAACCTAAGTATGATAAGTAAACATCAACTTATGATGCAATAAGGCTAAAACACGCCTTAGGAAGATTGGTAGACAATCTAAACCAAAGAAAACACAAGAAAATGCCATAAGGGCAATTTAAGCAAAAATGTGCTCTAAGCTTGGAGTGACTTTGATTAGCACCCAAATATTATTCTAAGACTTTATTGACATGCTAATGGACATGTTAAATCAATTACCAAAGAAAACTAAGCTAAAAAAACAAGCTTAAACACAAATTGTCTTAGAAGTGGGTTTTGAGTGGCTAAATGCCCATGATTACACCTTAATCAACATGTGTACTAATTAGTATCACATTAGGAAGTCTAAATCAATGGGAAACAAAAAATTTCACAAATATGTGCACTAATTGTGAATAGTAACCAAATAGTGCCCAAATTAGACTTTAGTCAACTTTGCTTAATTAATTGGTCAAGATAGGCCATAAATATCTCTATTATGAGAGGGGGACGGTTTTTGAAAGTTATGAGTCACCATAACATGCTAGCCAAGTTGGAAAAGAAGAGGGAAATAAAGTAAGGAAACTATTCACCTTTTAAGGAAAATATCTCATATTAGCTTACCTCTCTCCTCTTCTTTCTTCATTTCTTCTTCTTCCACCGATTTTTCTTCTTCCCCCCTGCTCCAAAACCGTGAGTTGCAGCCTCCATACCCCTCCACCTTCATTTGCTCACCAAATACACAATATTGCTCCAAATCAATAACTAAGCTTAGATTATTCTTAGTTGGAGCAAGGCCTTCATTTCTATCTTTTCAAATCCTTCAAAGCTCCATATTGGTGCCATGAGAAAACTCCATTGAAGGAGGAAAATCAATTTTGAAGAGCTCTTTTGGTTCTTCATTCATCCAAGGTAAGGAAAGTGAAAGAAAAATCAACTTTCCTCCCATTTTTCTTAATGTCCGAAAATGACTTCTCATGGGGGTCTTGTCTTTCCATTGTTCTAGCTTTGTTTCAACCTCCAAAGGATTAGAAGGGTCTTACCTTGCTTCCTTGTCAAGTTCATTCCAAACTCCAAAGGTAATCACCCATTTTAATGCATTAAGAAATCCTAGGAAATGATTCCTTAAGTTTTGGTGCATTACTTAGCACTCATTATCTTATTTGAATGTTGATTAGAAGATTTGCAAGGGAACTAAAGGTCCTTGCCGAAAATTCAATCTAGGAAACCAAAGGAGGAAAGTGAGAGAAGCTTGAGAAAAACAAGGTAAATTGCTTACCTAATGGTGGTTTAAGGTTTAAAGGGATGAGATTTAGATAAGTACTAAATGTAGCTTAAAGCTTACATTAGGTAATGGGTTATATCACCTAGGAAAAAGAATTTAAACAAGCATGCGAACTTGTGACTAAGGAGGCAATGGAAATGAGTTAGTAAGACAAGCATAAGCTGGAATGTAAGAACACTTATATTGCTATGGGAGCATTGATGTGTGTATTTGCAGGTTGAAGGCCTTTATATGTGGGAAATTCAGTGTTTAAGTTTAAGTCATTTAAGGGCCTAAGAGCCATGTCATTTAAGAGTCTTAGTGCTATGCAATTTAAGATTATTGCACTATATTGAGTTTGTTATGAATGGTTTGATTTTGGCGAGAAATATCATGAGGGAAGGATTTGATATGTGTGTGTGATTAGAGGAGAAAATCTATGCGAATGGGCATGATAATATACTAGAGAAGCTATGGCAAAATTTGAGTAGAAAACAAAGTGTAATAGTGGTTGTTGTGAATTTAAGTGACCAAGGATTTACTAGGAAACATTAAAAGAAATTTGAGTGGAAATTAGTTAACAAAGGTGTTCTTGAGGATTAGAATGACCTAGAGTGACCTAGGAGGAATTAGAGGTTAGGTGGGTGTATTAAACACACCAAGATCATGATATGAGGAATGTTAAGACTTGAGCAAAAATCTGTAGGAAATGATGTACATTGCCTTGTGATGATTTAGGTATGATATAGTTTGTGTAACCTTTATGGTATGAAGTGGATTTGAGTGATGGAAATGAAAGTGGTCTAAGAAGGATTTAGCATGGTCAAGATGAATGTTAAGAGGATGGCTAGAAAAGCTTAGGTAGGTGCAAGCTTTGAAAGAATGAGTAGAAAGTGTAAGGGAAGGGAAGTTGTGTGAGGAGGTGTAATAAGGCTAAGTTAGTATACCTAGGTTGGTAAACAATGAGATATGGAGTTAGAATTGAAGAGATGAGGTTAACACACTCTAAGAAGAGTTGTGAAAAGAATTGGTAAGTAGTACCACTTGAGACGAGGTTAGAAATGTGTAATAAGGAAAACAAATGCAAGAATGTCCAAGGTTTTAAGTGTAAACAAATTACAATATTTGGGAGGATGTGTAATGGAGTAGTAAGCAATGAAGAGTGGGTATAAGGTGTTTAAATGGTGTTAGAACATGTTGGGATGCATGTGGAGAGATTAGAAGAAGATTGGAGAAAATTACAAGTTGGAAGTGTAAGGAACCAAGTGTTAAGTGTTAAGTTAGTAAGAATTTGAGTAAATGTTTAAGGAGACTGTTGGATGGTTTAAGAGAGTTTTGAGGTGCTAAAATGATGTTAAAACATGGGGGAAACATGTGGAATGATTATGAAAAGATTGGGGTGAATTTGGACTTCAAAATGAGAGGAAAAACACTTTGAAAAATAGGTTCTGTTGTGGACGTCCAGTGAAATTTTGTAGCATATGTGGTTTCTGTTGTGGACCGCCCCTGGGACCTCCCCAAAGTGGTGGTCCAGTGCGGAGAAAGAAATTTTTTTTTGGCTTCTAATGATGGGGGATTGGATGGTAATGGTTTTAGATGATGTTTAGGCCTTGTTTGGTGACATGTAAAGGCCTTAAAAGTGTAAACAAGTGTTAGGTTGGATGTGAGAGTTGTGAACTTTAGATCACAAGAGTAAAAGTATAACGGGATGACGAGGTTAACTATGGGTGCATTAGTCGTTAAACAATCATATTACCCCGATGTTAATGGAAGCAATTGTAATGTTACCAGTTGTTTGAGAATTATTCGAGGAACATAAGAGGACATAATAGGGTGGACCTTGGTGACAGGTATGGTTTTCTTGTAGTCTGCTTGCTAACGAGGTGTCCCTCGGCTTGTGTGCTATCTATTTATTTGCTATGACTAAACCAAGATAAAGCATGCAACTGGACTATTTATCTTCTTGTGTGTTTGCATTGTACTAACACACTTGGCTTTGAGATTAGTTACTAACATTACTTAGTAACATTACATGAGATAAGAAATTCACTCCCAAATTTGTTGGTTGGTTAGTACCTCAGAAAGGTTTAACTAACACTTCGTCTTTAAGACTTTCTACTAACTGGAACTTGGGGGAGGGGGGAGTGAGGAATCCGGGACTGACTCCGGTCATGCATGTTAAGGAAAGGGGGTCAGTATCTGAATCAGATCCGACTTCCGCTTAAGGACTTGTCTTCGGACTTGTTGCCTAGGGTCGAATGTCGGCTCAGCTACCGTGGATTTCAGTCCAAGGTAGGAGGCAGATTAAGTTGGTGCGGTAGGATCACCTGAATCTTAAATTTTAAAGATAAGTTGTTTATTCAACCAATGGAGTTAATAGCTCATTGGCTAGGGTTGCTTTTGACCCGACAAAAATAAACATTCAGATAAGATACAACCATTTCTATTTTAAAAAACGGTTTGTATATTGAGATTGAGATAAGGGTTAAGGTCGAGGTAACATGAGATTGGACTAAGATTAAGAGGAACCATAACTTAATGAGTTAACTAATTAACTCTCTTATTAAGGGAACGCCTTCGAGCTGTTCATTGTGTTTGAACTATGAATGTTCATATGTGGATTGATGTTTATTGCACTTCTTATTTATGTTGTGTATCTAATCAATCTCCATGCTATCGACAATTAGTCGTCGTAGCCCCATTAGCGTGGGGGCTATGAGAGAATCGTACCAGCAAAGGTGCTGACCCCCTCGGGGGCTATTGTTTACATTTTGCAGGTAAGCGCCTAATGCAGACTCATCACGAGAGTAGGGGTGGTTAGCCTTAGGATGGGTTTTTATATTTTGAGTACGGGGTGCGCATGTGCACCCGTCTTTTAATAGTTGAACTTGTGGAGATTATGTTGATACTTGAGATACTAGCAAACTCGGTTGGTGTGTATTTTGGATTTTTGGTGTTAAGTATTTAAGTTCGGTATATTCTGTTAGTTCAGACCGTGGCAAGGTCCTAGTGTTGGTTAAAATCCGTTGCGACGTTTATTTATGCTTAGTTAAGATGTGACACCACGATTGGATTGTGATGGGGTGTTACAAAAAGTGGTATCAGAGTAACTACGCTCTGATGATAGGAATTACTAAACTTAGGAGGATACCGAGTTAGAGCTTGAGTTATGAGTTAAGGGTTGAGTGATAGAGCGAGAGGTGCGTTAGTTAGGACTTCCCGGTGTTTACCAGATATCCATAGTACCTAAACCCGCCCTCTACATCCCTTGCTTGAATTGCGGGGAACAAATGCCAGAGAGAAGAAAGCCTTCTCTTACTCAGGGAAACCCGATCTGGCAGTTAGATAACATTAAGCAATACGAGAAACACATCGTTATACAACAGTTTACAAAAACTTGGAGGTTTAAATTGGAGCGCAAGGGCTAAACAGGCGCTGCCAATAAGAGAACGGTAATTACCGGCAATATAGGTCGACATGCTACGCAGTCGAGATAACCCGCCATACCAATAGTAAGAAAAGCACTACGAGTGCAATGGGGAGGAAAAGATAAGCGACATGAGTACCAGACAGTTGTCCGAAAGAGCATAGCAGTGGGATAATACAAAGCATGAGAGTTAAGATTACTGGAAAGTCCAGTTAGAAACGGGAACTCCAAATACCATACAATTAGAAAGGTTACAAAACCTGGCCAACATAGCGCATGCGATGATGATGAAGATGCGTACAAACTGTATATTGGAATAGGACTACGATGTAGTGCCTAAGGAGAGTTAGTATTTAGTAACCACGAAAAACGCGTGGAAACAGGAGCGAGGATTAAGACATGAGTAAATAACGAGGGGTTCCCTCAGAAAGAGGAACACCCTAATAAGTGACAGTACTGTCAAACCAACCAGGAAACTGCCGGATGGCTAGTTATCCAAAATAAGAGAACATCGAAGGAGTCCCAAGGACTACCAAAGATACAAAATTAGGTGGAAGTACCACTACCGACGCGCACAATACCGGTAGCCCATCTTGCATGGCGCACTTGCCATAGCAAGTGCTACCACGGTTAAGTTATACGGAAAGCCATCATGGCAAGATAGTAGAACGCTACAGTCATAATACATATTAATATCGGATTGCAAATCCATAAGAACTAGAGAATAAGACCCTGGAAAGGCCTGACAGCCTGACCATGACGAGCAGAGTCGACACACCAGTCAGCAGGGAGCTGAACTTGGACAACATAATGAACGATAAATTTTTTTAGCAATAGTACAACTTACTACAACAACAACCGACAGTACAGTAAGAACACCAATCCCGAACCTTGAAGAGGGGAACCTAAGAGATCGCTCAGTAATCCGAGCAAATTGCTACGTAAGTAACAACATACAAGGAATGTAGTATGAGATACAATGAAGACTGTCGACATAAAAACTTTCAACGAGAACGGGATAAGACTCCCAGATTGACCACTAAGAATACCAGTAATAAACATTCTTCATTGAAGATGTTGGTAAACCCTAGAGACACTGACAAAGGAAACGAACTTAGGCTTTAATCAACTAAGGATTAAAGACATACAATCCCGATAGAGGGAAGCTCAGAGGACTACACCACAGAGTGGCTTAGCCGAGCAGAATAAAACTCATGAACGATGGTTAGTATTGTTTCCTAACTCATTAACACCCTAGTATGAATGATCATTGACGGGTGGCGTAGTCAACAAATGTTGAACGAAGCATTGAGATGGAAACGCATGATAACAAGGACAATTACTCAACTTAGACACCGTAAGGCAGACGCCTAATACGAACCAACATTAATCGCTAAAAGACTCATGTCTTTAAAAGCGGAAGTATGGCAAACACCAAATAACCTCAGATCACCTGAATAAACTTCCATAGCAGGAAGCAGGATCCAGTAACTTACCAGGAAAACCAGTATTACATTTAATATGTAACCTAACAGTGGATAGTGTTCAAAGAACCCGAAACATATGGAGATAGCCTATTGATGAGTAAGAGTATAACAGTGAACCGAGCACCGGCTCTCACTCAATGACATTAATTACTAAGAGCATACGAGCCAAGGATGTTAACCACATCAGAGCCCAAGGCGCAGTAAGTTGTAAGAAAGCTTATTTAAGCCATGAACGAACTACAATTCGTAGATATGAATGGTTGCAAAACCAATAACTTAGATTGTGGAAGAATTGCCAAGAAAGGGAGCCAATGAGAATATTGAGATAATACTATTGACAGGGGTGGAGAACAAACCATTCCTTTTAGGGTGGGGATACCTCTCCTTGTTGTGAGGCCATGAGTGGGAGTAAACCCCTCAAAAAGGGCTTTCACTTATTCGAGATAGAATACTCTTTTATTAGAGAATGGAAACCGTGAATCTTGAAATTACCTTGGGACCTTTCAGTTATACATATACGAAGGAATACAACATAGACAAACCTTATATCCAGCGCCTAAGATTTACGAATCAGTAATCGTCAGAGATAAACTTTGTGAGTGCACAATATGGCACGTCAAGTAACCAACACTCAGGAGAGCTTGTGACTCAATGGATGACTTCTTCGGTAACCGATTAAACTATTTGGTAAATAACATCATAATTGATGAAATAACATGAGAGAGATTAACCTAGTTGTGAACCCGATATTGAGGCAAAACACCTTCATATTAAGAGATAGCGATTCTATGGCATGGTACGGCAACCGCCATACACCCGAAATTAGAGAACTCCCAGTGTGTTTACACCAAGAAGGGATTCGAGGAGTTGCACCATCAACGGGCAACAGATAAAGGCGAGCCACCATGGTAGCAGAAGCCATAGAACAATACCTATATAAGTGGATTAAGTTATGGTGCGCAAAAGAGCGACCATTATGTGTAAACCGTCAAATATTGACATGAAGGCAATTAGATTTATGAGCTAAGACCGAGATAAGTAAGGAAATTAAGGTGGTAGACGAACTGTGCATTAATGCTAGTAGTCTAGACTAGGCGAGGTAAGATTTCATAGGAAGCACACTTTCCATTCCTTAAGGAACTAGAGGTGCGTTGCTAGTAGATCAACATAAGAAAGAAGATAAGAGGCTCTATGGAAAGAGACCTCAGTTACTAAGAGACCAAGTCAGTACGGAATACAGAAAGGAGCTAGAGCATACCATACCCAGGAACACAGTAAATGGATTTCCCTTGATTAAGTTCAAGAAGAACAATAAGTGTTATTATGGAACGATGAAAGAGGAGATCGACAACAGAATACTTCATAGTTAGCAATAGCTAAACGTGTGATGGACACTACGAGTTTACTAAAATGAGATGTGGGACGACTGCACCCCACAGAGGCTTACAGGCCTGACAGACTCATTTATGAGTTGGTCTGGTAAGTAGTAATGTACCAGTAAGGTACCCCATGCATGTAAACGAGTGGTGTAAGGAACACGGGAAGTAGTCGACTCCGTATCACGGTCAACGACACAAGGTCAGACAAGAGCAGCTACTACCACAACAGTTGAAGATAAGAAACTCAGTTGAACCAACGACACAAAGGAATCAGAGAACTCATCTAAGACAAAAAAATAATTGAGAATTATGAAGTGCGATGAGCACGGATTATTAAGTGTAGACATAGGATATGTCTTAAGACGTTAGAGATTAAAATTGTAAAGCACAATAAGCACTAAAAAGTAGTTTCAGATTAAGAATCATCCTCAGACCAAAGGTCAGTTGGAAAGAACGATTTAGACACTTGAGAGAACACTAAGAGTATGACCGTTAGATCTCCAGAGAGACTGGATAGACGAGCTACAACTCATTAAGGCGGTGTATATATAAAGATAACACGTGTCCATTGGGAGACCTTTAGTGCTAAATTATAAGCATACAGGAGAAGGACATACAATACTATGAAAGGATAAGAAAGAAAAACTAAGCCTAAGGTAATCAGAGTCACGCAGCGAAAGCTAGCAAATCGGTACCTTAAAAGGTTGGACATATCTAATGAATGGGAAAGGAAAGATGTACCACACATCTTCCAGTTGAAAAAATATAAGACTTATCGACAGAATGCTTTAGAACCTTTGAGGTTAGACCAAACTAAGTTAAGAAAATGGTATAAGTACCGTTAAGGATCCTCGATACAGAGATTAAGCCAGTAACACGGTTAAGACCCTCTGATCGGGATCATAATGTGAGATAGATGACATGGAAGCAAGAATGCTTAGTGAGAATTAGACATCTTGAACCTAAGTTCAAGGATGATATAATGTTGATTACGTGGGCGTAATCCATTTTAAGGGGGGTAGAGCAAAAAATCGCTTAGTGTATGTTTATGTACTGAGTACATAAAATACGGTGTGCATAGCACAAAAGAACATGAGAATTTGTTTTACATAAACATTTTGAGATTAGTTATGGGTATTGCGCACAGAAGATGTGAATACCATACGTATTAAGTACCTACCTTGTTAACTCCGGTGTGAGTACAAGTTAAGAGCATTAGTGAAGAGGATTAAGGAGACTTAAGGAATATATGAGAGATGAGTCGGTATGGAACTACATGTGAGATAAGAATAAGATAACACCATGAGACATTATTCAATATGAGTATGAGGTAGGAAATAGTAATGCTATGAGGTATAAGATGGTAAGTACTGGTATGAAACCGATATAGAACTTAGTAGGAGTTAAAGTCCTGAGGTAATTACTAAGAGATGAATTGAGAATGTTTGATGGACTGAGTCCACACCTTGGAGATGTAATGATTACGACTAGAAAGACTAAAAAGATAGAAAATTGGAAATGAGTGAATTATTTGATGTTTGAAATTGACGTGGGAGGTGAAACTTGATTTTCTAGGGATCAAAGGAAACCAAACACAAATTGGGGTGGAAGGATAGTTCTACACTGATGCTGATCACATTAGGGTTGGATGATTCTTAAAACTCCCTACCAATGGTCACAATTAAATCACGTTAAGGATAGAGGCATTAGAATAAAACGGAATTGGAGTTGATTGTATTTTCAAATAGAGGGAATTATCCCTCACTTGACCTCGTGAAAAGGACTTCCTTTTTACTGAGTCTCGCCCATGAAGCTGAGGACCTATGAGCCTTCGTCTTCTGACCGGTGACATGGGGAGGATGCAACAAAGGGAATTTTGAGTGCTATACATGCTTAAGCATGTTGTGTGATATTTGAGTATAAGCATATGACAGACCAAATGAGTCAATAAGTTTAAGTACATATAAGCAAGACCTATATGATCCATGACATGAGATAAGCCATGTATTCTAATAAAATAAGATGCATGGGAACTTTGAGGACAAAGTTCATTTAAGGGGGGTAGATTGAAATACCCCAAACCTAAGTATGATAAGTAAATATCAACTTATGATTCAATAATGCTAAAACATGCCTTAGGAAGATTGGTAGACAATCTAAACCAAAGAAAACACAAGAAAACGCCATAAAGGGCAATTTAAGCAAAAATGTGCTCTAAGCTTGGAGTGACTTTGATTAGCACCCAAATATTATTCCAAGACTTTATTAACATGCTAATGGACATGTTAAATCAATTACCAAAGAAAACTAATCTAAAAAAACAAGCTTAAACACAAATTGTGCTTTAAGGACTTTTAAAGCACAATTTTGAAACATTATCTTAGAAGTGGGTTTTGAGTGGATAAATGCCCATGATTACACCTTAATAAACATGTGTACTAATTAGTATCACATTAGGAAGTCTAAATAAATGGGAAACCAAAAATTTCACAAATATGCGCACTAATTGTGAATAGTTACCAAATAGTGCCCAAATTAGACTTTAGTCAACTTTGCTTAATTAATTGGTCAAGATAGGCCATAAATATCTCCATTATTAGAGGGGGACAGTTTTTGAAGGTTATGAGACACCATAAAATGCTAGCCAAGTTGGAAAAGAAGAGGGAAATAAAGTAAGGTAACTATTCACCTTTTAAGGAAAATATCTCATATTAGCTTACTTCTCTCCTCTTCTTTCTTCATTTCTTCTTCTTCCAATGATTTTTATTCTTCTTCCCTGCTCCAAAACCGTGAGTTTCTGCCTCCATACCCCTCCACCTTCATTTTCTCACCAAATACACAATATTGCTCCAATTCAAAAACTAAGCTTAGATTATTCTTAGTTGGAGCAAGGCCTTCATTTCTATCTTTTCAAATCCTTCAAAGCTCCATTTTGGTGCCATGAGAAAACTCCATTGAAGGAGGTAAATCAAGTTTGAAGAGCTCTTTTGGTTCCCCATTCATCCAAGGTAAGGAAAGTTAAAGAAAAATCAACTTTCCTCCCATTTTTCTTAATGTCCAAAAATGACTTCTCATGGGGGTCTTGTCTTTCCATTGTTTGTAGCACCCCTATTAACAAAAATCCAGCGGAAAATAAAATACTATGGCGTTTACAGATCATCAGGTTCCAAAAACCCGGCACCAAACTTCACCAATTACAACTTATAAAATTACAAAAGCTACGGTCTGAACTCGAGAAAACGTAACATAAACATAATAATAAAATACATCAACCCTCCACAAATCCTAATTCCCATCCTAATCACTCATACTCTTCATGGCACCTGTACAAACAATCTCGTACCTGCATGATGAAACCAAGCAGCCCACCCCGGGAGGGGTGAGTCAGTTCCCTGGAATGGAACTGGTACAATTCTCTAAAACGATAAATTAAAACATAGTTCTTCAAATAAGACAGTAACATGAAAACAAACTCTTAAAATTAAAACAGAGAAAAAGCACTTCAAAACAATCAAGTTATAGAGAAAAGAGAACAGGGCAAAAATAGAGATAAAGAACTTTAAAACCAAGTCAACCACTTAAGAAGTCACACCATATAGTTAGTAAGCATCCATTATTGATGTTAGAACCAATTCTGGTTAAGAAGAGAAAGACTCAGGTAGTCACAAAGGACTAGGAATGAAAAGATAGATCCAAGAACCAATAACTCAAGAGTGGAATAAAACCAACTGGGAGAGATGGCCCCCACCGCCAAGCACGTCCTTTTAGGACAGGGGATATGCAGTCTCTCACTGTTTACCACGTCCTTTTTAGATAGGGGATATACAGCCCCTCACTATTTACCACGTCCTTTTTGGACAGGGGATATACAACCCCTCACTGTTTACAACATCCTTCTTGGACAAGGGATATACAACCCTTTGCTGTTACCGACCTGTTCTCAGTAATCGGTGAAGACGCGCACACGTCACAATAAAAGACTTAGCTCAAGGGTGAAACGATATCCAGAGTCAAAAGAATAATTTACCAAGATTGGAATTTCCCATATTCCCACTAGATTATTAACTGCACAAGTGCAATACCAAAACACTCAGTCCTACAGAGTGCAGAGGCGTAAACCCTCAGTAGTTAATATCTAATGTGACAACCAGATAGAAGGAACCAATAACCATGTAAGTTTCACATTCAAGGCTCAGTTAGTCACATCAAGCTGAGTTAGCCACACAAACTGTTTCCTTTTGAAATCCATTCAAGCTCAGTTAGCGTTTTCCAAAACATTCCATAAAGTCCGTTAGCAAAAGTATCTGAGTACGAGAAATCGTACTTGGTCAACGCTGTAGCAGTTCTAGTAGACTCGTGCAAACATTCAACAATACTCTGAGGAATATTAAAGATAATCTATTATCAATAACTTATATCCTAAGTTAAACTTAAATAAATTCCTCACTCTTATTTCTAAATCTCGATTATCTTGTAAGCCCTTGCTTAAATGTTATGTATAACCTTTGACTTTTTTTAGAAGGTTGTATAGCTCAAGGTTGTAAGATCAAGGAATGTATTTTACTAACACTTGTTAATTGTTCCACTCAATCCACTTTACTAATACTTAACCGTAATTCTCACATTTAAGACCTTATACGATAAGTGCATTATATTTTATTCGATAAATCTTAGAATACTATACTATCATTTCACAAGGTAATGATTATGTACTTTTAACAATATCCCCAAGATAACCCATTATGATTAAATCTTCCCCTCAACTTAATTAGGGTCTACATCCTGTATACTGGAATCCTAGTATTGTAGATGCATCTTATTATAAATTAATTGAACTACTAAACTCAATTATCTTATCTTTAGTTCAGAATAACTTTTATTACAACCATTAAATAATCTTGTCTTAAGATGTTAAATTACTTTTCACCTTGAAATAACTATATTCTAATTATCTTAGACTCATCGAACTCTTACATTTAGTATCCACAAGGTATATTATTTACTTTATCATTAACTACATAATAAGGTGTTTTAAGATAACCTTTTACATATCCTTACTTACATTTAATTTCTTAAGTGTTTTATTTTTACATACAAGCTCTCCATAGACTATGTATAATCCTTTTATACTAAATTTTAATAAACTTATGTCTTAAATACACTTTAGATGGTTTACAAAACCTAAGGGTTCACGGGAATAACTTAATAAATTAATCTCCTTTATTATGTTTTAGGATGAACATTATATCTTAACATAAGGTAAAATTTATCTAAGAATTAAAATCTCATTCAGGAGTCAAATTGTCGATTATTTAATGAGGTCATCTATCATGAAAAATCCTCATATTTTATATTCAAATAACATATTAATATTTCCAGTGCCATAAAGTATAGCAATATAATATCTTATGTAACGTAGTTCCATCTGATTAAAGGTTCAAAGGTTTTAAATCTCTAATTTCTATTTACAAACCTTTTATAAGTTCTAACTATTAGATACATTACTTAATTAAAATCCTACATTCTGAATATTGGTAATAAATGTATTTTATATGGCTTATCTAATTTTAAGAAAGTTAAGGATTATTATTTAGATTAATTCCCTAATCATAGTTTCATATGGTTTTATATCATAATCCATTTAGTGATTTTATCTTAAGACTTTAAGTTATTATTCAATACGATAAATGTTATGAAATGATTAAATTTAGACTTATTAATCCACCTCACATTTAGATGTAAAAGTATTTCATTTATTTTGTTATTAATTATATAATAAGATCTATTTGTGTAACATTTTACGTAATCTAATTACAAATTTTCCTAAGTCTTAACTTATTAATTACTTAGCCCATTTATAATATTTACATTATGGTTATTAGCAAATAATATCATATATGTATTTAAATATGGTTTATATAAATCTTAGAAATTCAAAGGTAACTCTTTAAGTTTAATTTCATAACCATAATTTAATACCACCTCATATAATATTCTTTTAATAGTATTATGTATAGGTTTAGTTTAAATTATTAATCCCTTCATATTCTATTTTCTATAAGGTATTTTATTTCTTTGATGTGTTTATTTTTTTATGTATATATCAGGATTTATTCCAGACATTCTTTATGTAGTTTTATTATATTTAATTATTTCTATTAACTTTTACACATATCTACATCCAATATATGGTTTATAAAATAAATTATTTTCCTTAGTTTCAATTAAGTATTTTAACTTCCATTTTATATAATTAATATCAATGTGGATTAATTTAATCCCTTGATTTAACCTAAGTTACTATCTTATTTCTTTTATATATATGTATATATATATGTAATTTTTACTACACTTAAAACTTTATACCCAAAAATATTTATTAACATTCTGTATTAAATGTTAGTTTAGTCTTATTATATTATTTTCAACCTATAAAGTTTATTATTCAACTATACTTTAATCTTTGGTTACATTAAAAACCATAGATTATAAGATAACTTATGAAAAATTCATAAACACAATTTTTAAACCCATTTACACTTGTCTAAAAATTCCCAAATTTAATATATAGTAACTATGATATTTTAGACATATTATAAAATTTTTATTTCATAAAAATATCATTTTAAATTATCTTAATAATTCCATAATACTCAAAACTTACAAAAATTATAACTTACGTTTAATAACTCCAAACTCATATTAATTTACATCAAAATAAACTAGATTTTATAAGGAATCTATGGTTAAAATTTCGTGTTAAAATACATCTGGGAAGACCATTAAATTCAACAAGTTAGGGTATTATTCTAGAATTAATATTACTTAATACAACTAAACTTTCCACGTTTTAATCTCGGCCGTCCGTTCCTATAACCCACGATCGGACGGCCCTGTTCGCTCAAGTTCTTTAGAACCCTTAAATCGAATACCGAGTACTAATCCTTCAATATCTCTCAATCTACAGAATGAAATTCGATGATTCTTGTTTCATGGGATTCGAAATTGAATTCCGGTTCTAATGGTACCAATTTTAGGATCTATGGTGCACGGTACAAAGAAATCGATTCTGGGTTAGTCGAGTTAGGGTTCTTGTTGTTTCCGATTTGAATTTCAAAAATTCTCTCAATGTATTGCGTACTTGGTTAAATTGATAGAGGGGAATGAACAGGAATGCAAAAACAAACATCATAGATGGTGGAATTTGGTCGGAATCATACCGGAAATACGCCGGCAATGAAAATTAAATTTGATTTTCTACAAAACTGTGATTTTATGTGCTGACCAAGTCGGGAACTTTAAACGCTTCTATCTCCCTAACGATCGAGAACTGGCTTGAGGTTTCTTCATACGAATTGTAGAGGAATCAAAGATATTTAAAACAAGCTATAGAACAAGAATTTTCACCCAAGGATGAAGAAGATATGATAGGACAAATTTTACCTGCTCAACTGAAATTTCCGGATTTCTGGGTTTCCAGAACTCGGGGAGGCAACTTTCGATGCCTTTATCTTCTACCCGATTGAGAATTAGCCTTGGGTGTAAAACGAAAAGTTTGAGAGGAGTTAAAGAGCTTTCCAAAGAGATATTGTGCAAGAATTTTCGTACAAGGACGAGAAAGATATGATAATGACAAAAATCGGGTTTACCATTCGTTTCTGGAAATTCTGGGCAGAAAACTCACGAACTAAATCAGGTGACGAACTTTAGACGATTTTCTGTACCAATTGGTAGTGATTCAGACTTAGATGTCTAAATAGAAGTTAAAGAAGAATTAAAGAGCTTTAAAATGAGCTATGGAACAACGGATTTGGCTGAAGAACGAGACAGTTATGGCTAGCACAAAATCAGACGTTTTACCTGACAAATCTGGATTTCTGGGTTCATCAGGCTGAGGAGGCAACTTTGAGACGACATTACTTTTTGTGTGAGGTGAATTAGGTTTAACTTGACAGATGGTTTAAAACTAGGTTAAAAGAAGAAGAGAATGGTGAAGGTTTTACGGCAATTGGATGAGTAGAATGAAAGTTATGATCATCTAAAGATAGGCACATGATCTGATTGTTGCTGAGTATACTTAGCTATTTTTTGTGGAAAAATTCGGCCAACTAACGTGGCATGAATCCCGTGGCGCGCGCTGAGTCAGCAACCCTTGCCACATCAGCATTTTTCAAAATTTTGGCTCCAAACTTCATTTTATCATAACTTTGGCTAGGATGATCCGTTTTTGACGTTCTTTTTATTAATCTTTTTGGTTTTCCATAACCTTTTTATTGGTGTAGGTTTCATGGGCTGGTTTTACCATTCTCAAAAAGTCAACCCTAGCAAGGCTTAAGAAGCTTTATGGTTTCCATGATTTTATATTGACTTTTATGATTCAAATTAATGTTCCAATTAGTTCTAAAATCTTTATAATATACTTGGAGTGTTTAGAAATTTTCCCAATATTTTTTGACTTATAAATCTTATTATTAAATACATAATACTATATAATAATATATAATAATCTAATATTTAATAGTATTCTTTAGGATTAAATAGAAGAAATCCCCTAATTTAATTTTCATAATTCCATATAATAATTTAATATTCATAATGCCATACAATAATTTAATATTTAATAGTATCATTTATGGTTTAATAAAAGAAATCCCCTAAATTAATTTAGGGGTATTTAATTGTTCTAGCTTTGTTTCAACCTCCAAAGGATTAGAAGGGTCTTACCTTGCTTCCTTGTCAAGTTCATTCCAAACTCCAAAGGTAATCACCCATTTTAATGCAATAAGAAATCCTTGGAAACCTAGGAAATGATTCCTTAAGTTTTGGTGCATTACTTAGCACTCAATATCTTATTTGAATGTTGATTAGAAGATTCACAAGGGAACTAAAGGTCCTTGCCGAAATTGAATCAAGGAAACCAAAGGAGGAAAGTGAGAGAAGCTTGAGAAAAACAAGGTAAATTGCTTACCTAATGGTGGTTTAAGGGGATGAGATTTAGATAAGTACTAAATATAGCTTAAAGCTTACATTAGGTAATGAGTTATATAACCTAGGAAAAATAATTTAAACAAGCTTGTGAACTTGTGACTAAGGAGGCAATGGAATTGAGTTAGTAAGACAAGCATAAGCTGGAATGTGAGAACACTTATATTGCTATGGGAGCATTGATGTGCGTATTTGCAGGTTGAAGGCCTTTATATGTGGGAAATTCAGTGTTTAAGTTTAAGTCATTTAAGGGCCTAAGAGCCATGTCATTTAAGAGCCTTAGTGCTATGCAATTTAAGATTATTGCACTATATTGAGTTTGTTATGAATGGTTTAATTTTGGTGAGAAATATCATGAGGGAAGGATTTGATATGTGTGTGTGATTAGAGGAGAAAAACTATGCGAATGGGCATGATAATATACTAGAGAAGCTATGGAAACATTTGAGTAGAAAACAAAGTGTATTAGTGGTTGTTGTGAATTTAAGTGACCAAGGATTTACTAGGAAACATTAAAGGAAATTTGAGTGGAAATGAGTTAACAAAGGTGTTCTTGAGGATTAGAATGACCTAGAGTAACCTACGAGGAATTAGAGGTTAGGTGGGTGTATTAAACACACCAAGATCATGATATGAGGAATGTTAAGACTTGAGCAAAAATCTGTAGGAAATGATGTACAATGCCTTGTGATGATTTAGGTATGATCTAGTTTGTGTAACCTTTATGGTATGGAGTGGATTTGAGTGATGGAAATGAAAGTGGTCTAAGAAGGATTTAGCATGGTCAAGATGAATGTTAAGAGGATGGCTAGAAAAGCTTAGGTAGGTGCAAGCTTTGAAAGGATGAGTAGAAAGTGTAAGGGAAGGGAAGTTGTGTGAGGAGGTGTAATAAGGCTAAGTTAGTATACCTAGGTTGGTAAACAATGAGATATGGAGTTAGAATTGAAGAGATGAGGTTAACACACTCTAAGAAGAGTTGTGAAAAGAATTGGTAAGTAGTACCACGTGAGATGAGGTTAGAAATGTGTAATAAGGAAAACAAATGCAAGAATGTCCAAGGTTTTAAGTGTAAACAAATTACAATATTTGGGTGGATGTGTAATGGAGTTGTAAGCAATGAAGAGTGGGTATAAGGTGTTTAAATGGTGTTAGAACATATTGGGATGCATGTGGAGAGATTAGAAGAAGATTGGAGAAAATTACAAGTTGGAAGTGTTAAGTGTTAAGAATTTAGTAAGAATTTGAGTAAATGTTTGAGGAGATTGTTGGATGTTTTAGGAGGGTTTTGAGGTGCTAAAATGATGTTAAAACATGTGGGGAAACATGTGGAATGATTAGGAAAAGATTGGGGTGAATTTGGAGTTCAAAATGAGAGGAAAAACACTTTGAAAAATAGGTTCTGCTATGGACCGCCCCTAGGGACCGCCCCTGTGGGGAGGTCCAGTGAAATTTTGCAGCATATGTGGTTTCTGTTGTGGACCGCCCCTGGGACCTCCCCAGAGGAGCGGTCCAGTGCAGAGAAAGATTTTTTTTTTTTTGGCTTCTAATGATGGGGGATTGGATGGTAATGGTTTTATATGATGTTTAGGCCTTTTTTGGTGACATGTAAATGCCTTAAAAGTGTAAACAAGTGTTAGGTTGGATGTGAGAGTTGTGAACTTTAGATCACAAGAGTAAAATTATAATGGGATGACGGGGTTAACTATGGGCGCATTAGTCGTTAAACAATCATATGACCCCAATGTTAATGGAAGCAATTGTAATGTTACCAGTTGTTTGAGAATTATTCGAGGAACATAAGAGGACATAATAGGGTGGACCTTGGTGACAGGTATGGTTTTCTTGTAGCCTGCTTGCTAACGAGGTGTCCCTCGGCTTGTGTGCTATCTATTTATTTGCTATGACTAAACCAAGATAAAGCATGCAACCGGACTATTTATCTTCTTGTGTGTTTGCATTGTACTACACACTTGGCTTTGAGATTAGTTACTAACATTACTTAGTAACATTGCATGAGATAAGAAATTCACTCCCAAATTTGTTGGTGGGGTAGTACCCGAGAAAGGTTTAACTAACACTTCGTCTTTAAGACTTTCTACTAACTGGAACTTGGGGGGGGGGAGTGAGGAATCCGGGACTGACTCCGGTCATGCATGTTAAGGAAAGGGGGTCGGTATCTGAATCAGATCCGACTTCCGCTTGAGGACTTGTCTTCGGACTTGTTGCCTAGGGTCGAATGTCGGCTCAGCTACCGTGGATTTTAATCTAAGGTAGGAGGCAGATTAAGATGGTGCGGTAGGATCACCTGAATCCTAAATTTTAAGATAAGTTGTTTATTCAACCAATGGAGTTAATAGCTCATTGGCTAGGGTAGCTGTTGACAAGACAAAAATAAACATTGAGATAAGATACAACCATTTCTATTTTAAAGAACGGTTTGTATATTGAGATTGAGATAAGGGTTAAGGTTGAGGTAACGTGAGATTAGACTAAGATTAAGAGGAACCATAACTTAAGGAGTTAACTGATTAAATCTCTTATTAAGGGAACGCCTTCGAGCTGTTCATTGTGTTTGAACTATGAATGTTCATATGTGGATGTTTATTGCACTTCTTATTTATGTTGTGTATCTAATCAATCTCCATGCTATTGACAATTAGTCGTCGTAGCCCCGTTAGCTTGGGGGCTATGAGAGAATCGTACCAGCAAAGGTGCTGACCCCCAGGCGAAGCCAGCAGCAGTAGGAAACGGTCGCAACGTACGAACCAACACTGATGACAACGGATTACCATAAACCATTAGGGATCAACAGAGTTCCCAAAACCTAACCCCCAAAACTGAATTGCAATTGATAGCCACAAGACCAACCTGATTGCAACGGAGACGGCGAGACAACAGAAGGATTCACCAGCAGAGTAGCACAACATACGTAGTCTTGACAGATCGATGAAGAAGATGAGGAAGGTTGAGAGAGAGAGAGTGAAGAGGAGTGTCGACGGTTTCAAAACTGAGCGGTGAGGGGAAAAGAGTGACTGACGTGAGAACGTGATTAGGGAAAGGAATAATTAAGAGGAAAGGAAATAAAATAATTAAGGAAGAAACTTAATATGAGATTAATCTCACCAGAAAACAGAACGGATGGGGGAAAAGACCTCCTCGTCCCCAACTTCCCTAATAAGGACTTCCATGTCCTAAGCGAAATAATTCAACACAGGAAAACGTTACACGAAATAAAATGCGACGAAACTTTGGGTTATAACATCACCTCCCCCTTAAAAGAATTTTGTCCTCGAAATTTAAACGTACCTACTGCTCGAAGAGGGCGGGAAACTTAGAACGCACTTCGCTTTCGACCTCCCAGGTCGCCTCTTCCTCCGACTGACCCGACCACTGCACCTTCACCAAGGGCATGGTCTTACTCCTGAGCTTGCGAACATCCCGGGCTAAAATCCTGGAAGGAACTGCTTCAAAGGTGAAATCCTCCCTCAACTGAAGCGGACTGAAGTCAATCACATGAGACAGGTCCGGAATATACTTCCTCGGCATAGACACGTGGAACACACTGTGGACACCAGCCAAACGACGGTGGCAAAGCTAAATGGTAGGCAACCGGCCCGATCCTCTCCAGGATCTCAAAGGGACCCACAAAGCGAGGGCTAAGCTTGCCTCTCTTCCCAAACCGAACAACTCCCCGAACTGGAGACACCTTCAGGTACACATGGTCGCCCACCTCAAACTCTAGAGGTCGTCTCCTCTGATCGGCGTAGCTCTTCTGACGACTCTGATCCACAAGCAAGCGCTCTCTAATAGACTGAATCTTAGCTACAACATCCTCGACTAAGTCCGGTCCAACAACTGCTCTCTCCTTCAGATCATCCCAACAGATGGGTGATCTGCACCTCCTGCCATACAAAGCCTCAAACGGGGCCATCCTGATGCTACTCTGGAAGCTGTTATTATAAGCAAACTCTATCAGCGCAACGTGCTGATCCCAACTCCCTCCAAAGTCAAGCACACATGCTCTGAGCATGTCCTCAAGGACCTGATTCGTCCTCTCTGTCTGCCCGTCTGACTGAGGATGATACGCTGAGCTGAACGACAACTTCGTCCCCAAAGCCTGATGCAAACTCTTCCAGAATCTGGATACGAAGCGCGGGTCCCTGTCAGACACAATAGAAGATGGAACTCCATGAAGGCGCACTATCTCATCCATATACAACTGCGCTAGGCGATGCAAACTGAAAGTCTTCCTGACAGGCAAGAAGTGAGCTGTAACGCCCCTATTTAACATATTTATAGCGGAAATAAAATACTAAAGGCGTGCAGATCATTGGGTTCCAAACACCCGGCACCAAACCTCACCAATTACAACTTAAAGATTACAATTGTCACGGCCTAAACCTCGACTAAACCTAATAAAACGCGTAAACTCTCCACTAAACCTAATCCCATCCCAATCACTCGTTCTCTTCGTGGCCACCTGCAAAATAACTCGTACCTGCAAGATAAAACCAAGCAGCCCACCCCGAGAGGGGTGGGTCAGTTCCCTGGAATGGAACTGGTACGATCCTCCAAACACAAACTTGTAATACAACTCTTAAATAAATAATAGCTTGAAAACAATCACTTAAACCACACAGAGGAACAAGCATTTGACACATCATCATACCCAGATAACAAATTAAGAATAAAGATAAATAATAGAAAGGTAAAGTTAGTGAAACAAAACCATGTCATGTGTTAGTGAACAACCAGTGCCTTAGTTAAACCCAATTCCCGTTAGGAGTAGAAAGACTCAGATAGTCACAAAGGACTAGGAATGAAAAGATAGATCCAAGAACCAATAACTCAAGAGTGGAATAATTCAACTGGGAGAGATGGCCCCCACCGCCAAGTACGTCCTTTTAGGACATGGGATATACAGCTCTTACTGTCTACAACGTCCCTTTTGGGACAGGGGATATACAGCCCCTCACTGTCTACCACGCCCCTTTTGGGACAGGGGATATACAACCCCTCACTATTACCATTGAAGACGCGCGTACGTCGAAACCTCAAGAATTAGCTCATGGATGAAACGATATCCAGAGTCAAAAGAAGAATTTACCAAAATTGACCTTTTCCAAATTCCCACCAGATCACTAACTACCCAGAGCAATACCAAAACACCTAGTCCTACAGAGTGCAGAAGCGTAAACCCTAAGCAGTCAATGTCTAATGGAACAACCAAATAGAAGGAACCAATACCCAAGTGAGTTTCACATTCAAGGCTCAGTTAGTCACACAAGCTGAGTTAGTCACACAACCATTTCCTTTTAGAAATTCCTCTTAAACTCAGTTAGCGTTTTTTGAAAACGTCACATAAGTCAATCAGCAAAAGTATCGGAGTACGAGAAATCGTACCTGGTATGTAAGAAAATAAATAACTTGAATAAGTGATTCCCCAATAGTAACCTATAATAAAGGTGTTCCAAGTGTCGATTAGTTAAGGAACTTATAAACTAAACAACTTTCTTTTCTTACTGATTAATAGTTCCAGGTTTACCATGATTCTCTCACAAAGATTTGGGCTTGACTTGTTAACTAAATCCTTTGTTAGGCTCATTTCGTTAGTTTGGAACGGTTTAGAATTTATTCCTGAGAGTGGCCCAAACTCTCTTTGAATTGTTTAAGTGGGCTTTTGGAGTTCATAGACTTGGGCTTAGTAGGTTAGCCCAAGACCGTGTTACGTTTATGTTGTGTAATTAAACCCTTAAGTTAATAGTGACTATTTAATTGCACACCGATTAAAACCTAAGGTTTAACATATATATATATATATATATTCTACTTATTATAACTATCACAAGGAATATTATTCCCTCATCTATTCTAACGTATTTATATACATATATATATATTTATGTATTAAGATTATCCACAACATTTTTAAGAAATTTTATTGTATCTAATTATGTTTAGTAACTTTTAGGCATAACCACAACCGATATACGGTTTATAAAATAAAGTGTTTTCCCTTATTTATTTAATATATATAAGTATACCTGTATTAAAATTTAATTAAGACATTCCCTATGTAACTTATTATATTTAAACTATCTTATTACTACAACCTTTAACTGCATTCCAAGTATGTTTCATAAAGTATTTCTTTTACTATATCTTAGGATACTAGCTCTTATAGTATTTAGTTAATATAAGTGTTAATTTATTAGCTCCCTGCTTTACCCTAAGTTACTACTTTATACCCTTTTTATATATGTGTAAAAAATATATATACATATTTTCCTTAGTTTAATTAAAAGTATTAACTCCCATATAATATAATAAATAAAACGTAAAATAATTAAATTCCTTGATTTAACATAAGTTTCTACTTAAATAAGTATATATGCATATATGTAAATAATTTCACCTCTCTTAAAAGATATTACCCAAAACATTTATAAACATACTGCTATAAAATGTTAACTTAGTTTCCCTTAATTTTCCCAGCTTAAAAAGTTTATTAACAAACCATACTTTAATTTTTGGTTACATTAAAAACCATATATTATAAGTTATTCTTATGAAAAACTCATAAACACAATTTTTAAACCCATTTACCATAGTCCAAAAATTCCCAAATTTAATATACAGTAACTATAACATTTTAGACATATTAAAAAATTTTATTTCATAAAAATATCTTTTTAATTTAGCCAAATAATTCCAGAAAACCCGTAACTTGCAAAAATCATAACTTACGTTTAAAAACTCCAAAACCATAATAATTTACATCAAAATAAACTATATTTAATAAGGAATCCATGGTTAAAATTTCAAGTCAAAACACATTCGGGAAGGCCATTAACTAAATTCAACAAGTTAGAGCTAAATTCTGAAACATTATAAACTTAAAACATACTTTAATAAACACGATCTAATCTCGACCGTCCAATCTTTTAAAACGTGATCGGCCGGTCCCTGAAAGCCTAGTTCATCAGCGAGCTCCAAACCATACCCGAGTACTAATTCGACATTTTCTCACAATCTACAAAACCAAATTGAGTGATTCTTGTTTCTATGGTTTCGAAATTCAATTCCGGTTCTAATGATACCAAATTCGCTAGCTATCATGCGGGATTTATCGGTTTTCGATTTTGGTTTCGAAGTTAGGGTTTATCTTGGTTTCCGAAAACAAATCTCCCAAATTCACTCAATCTAATGCGTAATTGATGCAATTGAAACATGGTTTTGACCGATAATGTAATATAGATTAGCAAGGTTGAAGGAATTTGAAGGAAACTTACCGGAATTGCTCGAATCGAAAGGATTGGAAATCAGATTCTGGAAAAATGCCCCCTTTACAACCCGATTGAGTGGCCTACTTTGCAACGCTATAATTTACAGTACAGACCGAGTTAGAACTAGTTCTTGGGCTTAATCTAAAGAGGAAACTTAACTCTACACAATGATAGCAAGAACTCACCCTAACTTGCACTACACAGAAAGAAATCAAAGCTGGAAGTTGCGAGCTTACCTTGCGTTTTCTGGAAAGAAAACTATGATTTTATGTTGTGACGAATCCGAAACTTTAGACACCTCGTTCTTCCAAACGGTTGGGAATTGGCTTTGGTCATCAGCATGAAAGTTTTAGAGGGATTAGAGCTCTTCAAAACGAGCTAAAGAACATGAAATTTGGCTGAGAAACGAAGAAGTTATGATCGAACAAAGTTTACCTGAATTCGGTGAAAAACTGGAATTCTGGGTACGAGTTTCGCAAGTGGTCAACTTTAGATCGAATTTGCGGCTGATGTATAATGAATTAGGGTATGTGTGAGTAATGGTTGGAAAGAGAATTCAAAGGAGAAGAGAATGAAAAAGATGACATTGAAAAATATTGAGAGACGAGTGAGATATAGCCGTCTAAAGTTAGGGCAAAATCTGGTATCGGTTACCGGAAAACAAGGGATAAAATCGGCTAAGTGTTGGGCGACCCGTGACAGTGTGACACGTGGCATATTTCAAATTTTTGGCTCTAAACTTCAATCTATCATAACTTTGGCTAGGATGATCCGTTTTTGACGTTCTTTTTATTGATCTTCATGGTTTTCCCTAACCTATTTATTGGTATAGGTTTCATGAGCTGGTTTGACCATTCTAAAAAGTCAACCCTAGCAAGGCTTAAAAGGCTTTAAGGGTTCTAGAATTTTATTTTGACTTTTATGTTTCAAAACAATGTTCCAACTCTTTCTAAAATCTTTATAACATAGTTGGAGTGTTTATAAATTTTTCCAAGATTTATTGACTTATAAATCTTATTATTAAATTCATAATACCATATAATAATATATAATAATTAAATATTTTATTGTTTTCTTTAGGGTTAAATAGGAGAAATCCCCTAAATAAATTTTCATAATTCCATATAATAATTTAATATTTAATAGTATTATTTAAGATTTAATAAAAGAAATCCCCTGAATTAATTTAAATTAATTTAGGGGTATTTCATGAGCGCTCTTCGTGAGCCGGTCCACAATAACCTAAACCGCATCAAAACCCCTCGGAGTCTTAGGCAGTCCCATAACGAAGTCCATACCGACGCTCTCCCACTTCCACTCCGGAATGGGTAGAGGCTGAAGCAAACCAGCTGGTCTCTGATGCTCGGCTTTGACCTACTGACAGGTCCGACATCTGGATACAAAGTCAGAAATGTCCCTCTTCATACTGCTCCACCAGAATGTCTCTCGAAGGTCTCGGTACATCTTCACACCACCTGGGTGTACTGAGTACGGAGCTCCATGAGCCTCCTGCATGATCTCGCGCCTCAAAGCGTCATCTACAGGCACACAGACACGGTCTCTGAATCTCAGACAGCCGTCCTCTGAAACTCTGAACTCAGACTCCTGATCGGAAGAAATCCCATCTCTGATCTTACTCAACCCGGCGTCGAGCTCCTGACTGGCCCTGATCCGGTCGATCAAGGTAGGCTGAATCTGCAGCGCTGTTAACAACCCAGACCTCTCTGGACGGACGACCCAGACACCCATACGCTGCAACTCGAGAGTAGACCTCTGCACACTAGACAAAGCACAAACGGCTCCAGACGGACCCCTCCTACTGAGCGCATCAGCAACCACATTCGCCCTACCCAGATGGTAGAGGATCTCCAAATCATAGTCATGTAGCAACTCCAGCCACCTCCTCTGCCTCAAGTTCAACTTCTTCTGAGTGAACAGATACTTGAGGCTGTTGTGGTCCGTATACATCTTGTACGCTGCTCCATACAGGTAGTGCCTCCAAATCTTCAGAGCAAACACCACAGCAGCTAACTCCAGGTCGTGGGTCGGATAGTTCTTCTCATATGGCTTCAACTGACGAGAGCCATACGCTACTACCTTCCCGTGCTGCATCAGAACACAACCAAGTCCCTTATGGGATGCATCACAGAAAACCTCCATACCCTCGGTCCCCTCTGTAAGAGTCAAGATCGGTGCAGACGTCAACCTCTTCTTCAGCTCCTGAAAACACAGCTCACAGGCCTCACT
This sequence comes from Limonium bicolor, assembly GCA_023374045.1. Classification (NCBI taxonomy): domain Eukaryota; kingdom Viridiplantae; phylum Streptophyta; class Magnoliopsida; order Caryophyllales; family Plumbaginaceae; genus Limonium; species Limonium bicolor. The sequence goes on along the minus strand of CM041781.1, from coordinate 152,267,182 downwards.
CCACTCGAACTTCACATCCTTGCAGTAGACGAGTCAATGGAATCACCAACTTGGAGAGGCCCTCCACAAACTTACGATAGTATCCCGCTAGTCCAAGGAAGCTACAGACCTCTCCCACATTAGTAGCCCTGGCCCACTCAGTGATAGCTCTAATCTTCTCCAGATCCACGGAGATACCATCCTTGGAGACAACATGTCCTAAGAACACCACCTGATCCAACCAGAACTCACACTTCTTCAGCTTTGCGTACAGCTCCTTCTCCCTCAGAGTCTGGAGAACGGTCCTCAAATGTTCCTCGTGATCCTCAACACTCTTGGAATACACCTAGATGTCATCAATAAATACTACGACGAACTGATCCAGAAACGGCTTGAACACTCGGTTCATCATATCCATAAACACAGAAGGCGCATTCGTCAGCCCGAATGGCATCACTAGGAACTCGTAGTGTCCATAACGAGTCCTGAAGGCGGACATAGGCACGTTGTCTGCCTTAATCCTCAACTGATGATAACCCGACCTCAGATCGATCTTCGAAAACACCTTAGCTCCAATTAACTGGTCGAACAAGTCATCTATGCGCGGGAGAGGATACCTATTCTTAATGGTAACCTTATTGAGCTCCCTGTAGTCAATGCACAAACGCATACTACCATCCTTCTTCTTGACAAACAGAACAGGCGCACCCCAAGGCGACACACTAGGGCGAATGAAGCCCTTATCCAACAACTCCTGCAACTGAACCTTCTATTCCTTAAGCTCAGCAGGCGCCATCCGGTATGGGGCCTTAGAAATCGGCTGAGTCTCAGGTGCGAGCTCATCGAGAACTCCACCTCTCTGACAGGGGGAAGCCCAGGTACGTCATCCTGGAACACATCTGGGAAGTCTCTGACCACTGGAATCTCCTCCAACTTCGCATCCTTGCGAACCTCAGGGATGTAGCACAGATATCCCTGGCATCCTTTCCTCAAATAGCGAAACGCTTGCATAGCTGATAAAACTGGCGGCGAGCACGGGAGTCCATTCCCTGCTACAACTAGGCGGGGCTGACCCGGCTCCTCAAAAGTGACTCTCGAAGCAGCACAATCAATGTGGGCATGGTGCGCAGCAAGCCAATCCATACCCAGAATCACATCAAAATTTGTCATCTCCATCGGGATGAGGTTAGCACACAGAGTCCTATCTCTAACTAACACAGGACTATCCTTACAAACAGAATTTAGAAGCATAGAAGAGTCCCTAACTAATGGACTATGCACACACAACTCAACACCCAAAGGCACAACAGGCAAACCGAGCTCACCCACCAACTCAGTAGAAATAAAAGAGTGGGTGGCTCCAGAGTCAAACAAGCAGAAAACATAATGAGAAGACAGCTGGAGAATACCTGTGACAACTCTGTCAGTCGATCGGTCTCTCTCTCCAGCCATCGCGTACACTCTGGCCTGGCCCTGGGGCTTCTTATGATCAGCCCGGTCTCGATCCCTGGACCCTGAGGCAGACTCACCAGCTCTACCTCCAGAGCTACCTCTGCTCCTCTCGGCCTGAGGGCAATCAGCTATCCTATGCTCCAAGGATCCACACTTGAAGCAGGCTCTGGACTTCCCGTAGCAGTCCTGGCCTCGGTGAAACTTGCCACAGACCTGGCACTTCGGAGCGGAAGATGACGAAGACGAACCACCTCTATCTCTCGAACGGTCTCCAAGGCGGTCTCCAATAGACTGCTTTTCTAAGAAGCAGACTGATCCCTCCTATCAGTGTCGTCGGACCTCTACTTCCTCTTCTGGTCCTTCCCGCTAGACTGGCGGCCCCTCAAATCAGCCTCCACCAACAGGGCGACATCAGCAACGTCCCTGAAGGTCTTGTGACGCAGCGGCGTCACAGTAGAGCGAATATCTGGCCTCAAGCCGCTCTCAAACTTCCTGGCCTTCCTATGCTCGTCTGGCTCAGGTGCGAACTTCGACAAGCTGATGAACTTGCGCACATACTCCTCAACACTCATATCACGCCCCTGGCGAAGCCTATTGTACTCCAGGATGCGCTGGTCCTTATACACATCGGGGTAGAACTGCTTGTTGAACTCCCTAGTGAACTGCTCCCACGTCCAAGGCTGAGGGAACTTCCCCATCACAGACCTCCACCACTCCTTGGCCTCAGTCTTGAAAAGGAAGGTGGCAAAGTCGACCTTCTACTCCTCCTCGGAGCCCATGACTCGCAGCAAGTCCTCCACCTCTGACAGCCAATGACTGGCCTCCTGGGGGTCTCCTACCCCATCGAACGATGGCGGCCTCAGCTTCATAAACTCCTGAAGCGCCTTCACATTCCTTCCTCCAGCATCAGCCCCAGCTGGGCCTGGTCAGCCAGCTGGCCCTCCTCCAGCTGGTCCACCCCCTGCAGCCATCGTCTGCATGAGCTACGTCATAAACTGCTGAACAACATCAGCAACATTTCCTGGGGCCCTTCTTGGCGGTATTCTGAAAGTCCAACAGCAGACAATTAGACTCAGACACTAGCACTGACGTTTCTGACTGACTGGCTAACTTAAAATCCCAGCAGATTAGAGCCTAGAGCTCTGATACCACTAAATGTAACACCCCCAAACACTGGCCTAGGAGTTAGGGGTATTACACGCCGCGTATTATTACATAATAATGCAAGACCCTAATAAACGAGCTTAAACAAATAACCAAACAAGGCCTAAAACGAATACTCGCATAAAAGCATTAACAAAGCGGTGTTGAAACATCCCGAAAGTCATTACAAACCCACCAACGAATAACAAAAGCGGAAGCTAACTGAAGAGGCCCAAAGGCCACAAGTCAAATACAAATGTCTCAAAAGAGTCGAAATAACAAAACGAACTAAACGTATCAAAAGCTAAACTCCAGAGGCTGGGCAAAGTGACCCTTGCTGATCAATCTGCAATGTTAGATAAAGTAGGGGAATGAGCAAACAGCTATGCCCAGCAGATTACCAACTTCATCAACCAGCATGCTCAAAACATTTTATAGAATATTACCAAATCAGAAGGAATCCATAAACATGTCAGAAAACAGAAGCAGAAGTCCATACAACAAAGGACTAACAGAGTCAGAACCAGACAAAATCAAAAAATAGAGCGGGACACCAGTTAATCACAGCATACAGACAGAACGAGCAACCAGCTCGTGAACAGAACGAGGAAACCTCACTCGTAAACAGAATAGGTGGAACACCTGTGAACAGAACGGGGAACATCACCCGTGAGCAGAAGGATCCTACATAGCGCGCTACGAGACAGCGAGACCAGCCATCCAAAGGTTCTGATACAGAGATAACTAGGTCCCAAAACAGAAGCTTAAAACAATTAAGCAAATGTGCATCAAGGGCACCAGAAAGCACGTAGACAGCTTGGAAATCTGATGGGGAATTCAACCCCGTAAACGGAAGTCAAAATGGAGCTCAAACGAGCATGTTATGGTCAAAACAGTAGCTCGTCCGAACATGTGTCCGGACATCGATGTTCGGACACAAGTTGAACCTTAAAACAGAGGCAGAGACGGAGGTATCTGAACATCAAAGCTCGGACGGATGTTTGGACGTTCTTCGGAAATCAAATACGGGTAGTGTCCGAACATGTGTCCGAATGACAACATTCGGACACAAGTCGAAGCAAAATCAGAAGAATGGGATGGGTGTGTCCGAACTTATGTCTGGACTTACAAGTTCGGACACCATTCGAGACTTGTAAGTCGGACTCGTCCTCACACCCCGTCCGAACATCGAAGCTCGGACGGAAGTTCGGACACTTCAAAACTTCAGAAAACTCAAAGCGTAGAAGGGCGTGTCCGAACGTCCAAGGTCGGACGGAAGTTCGGACGCGCTGAAAAACTCAGTAAACAGAGGCGATTTTCACACGAATAGAGGCACCAAAACAAAGTCAAAACATTACAAGTTTGCAGAAAACAACCTTGGGGGGTTTGTAAGCATTAAAACGTCATCAAACAGACAGTTTGCAATCACAACACCAAGACAGATCACAAATCAAATTCAGAACCAGAACGAAACTCCCCTAGGGTGAACACACTAATTGAATCCATCAGCCACCTACCTCGAATTAACAGCAGACGAACCACAATATGAATAGCAGAGTCAAGACCAATACCGAAATCCCAGAACGCAAACCAACAACGCAATGACAACCCTCTGACTGAACACAATTCCAACCCCGAATTAGAAATGCAAACCTAACCCTGAAACTGAAACTGCAATCCGAAACTGAAATACCATTCTCACCTAAATTCTGACGACGAAATCCCCAGGCGAAGCCAACAGCAGTAGGAAATGGTCGCAACGTACGAACCAACACTGATTGCAACAGATTACAACAAACCATTAGGGATCAACAGAGTTCCCAACACCTAACCCCCAAAACTGAATTGCAATTGATAACCACAAGACCAACCTGATTGCAACGGAGACTGCGAGACAACAGAGGATTCACCAGCAGAGTAGCATAACACATGAAGTCTTGACAGATCGATGAAGAAGATGAGGAAGGTTGAGAGAGAGAGAGAGGAGCGAAGAGGAGCGTCGACGGTTTCAACACTGAGCGGTGAGGGGAAAAGAGTGACTAACGTGAGAACGTGATTAGGGAAAGGAATAATTAAGAGCAAAGGAAATAAAATAATTAAGGAAGAAACTTAATATGAGATTAATCTCACCAGAAAACAGAACAGATGGGGGAAAAGACCTCCTCGTCCCCAACTTCCCTAATAAGGACTTCCATGTCCTAAGAGAAATAATTCAACACAGGAAAACGTTACACGAAATAAAATGCGACGAAATTTTGGGTTATAACAGCACCCGTCTGTTAATAGTTGAACATGTGGAGATTATGTTGATACTTGAGATACTAGCAAACTCGGTTGGTGTGTATTTTGGATTTATGGTGTTAAGTATTTAAGTTTGGTATATTCTGTTAGTTCAGACCGTGGCAAGGTCCTGGTGTTGGTTAAAATCCGCTGTGACGTTTATTTATGCTTAGTTAAGATGCGACACCACGATTGGATTGTGATGGGGTGTTACAATAGTTTAATCCAGAATCCAATGCTTATCCAAAACATGTGAGCAGTTTAATCTATACCAATCGTATACACCAAAAAGTATAACTCAAAAGTAGTATACCGCTATCTAACGGACCCCGCACTCCGATGTCGATCTTCAGCTACGAACCTGTAAACATTTGATGTTGTATGGGATCGACCAACTGCTGAGTATGTCATTACGCAACCGTTATGCAACCTTAGACCCTCCTTAAGCTAATTGGTCATAGTTAACATGCTTTTTTATTTCATACATTCTAATTTACATAAATGTAATGTAATAGCATAACTTAAAAACATTCTAATAATTCATCTAGCACAGATAGTCATAACATCCACACATAACTCATTCACACAATCAAATTCAATAATCACGTATCAAGGTAATAAAAGTTACGAGAGTTGTTTTAAACTGTTCTCGTTATGTGGCCTTCAAGGCCCCTTAATTCGTTCTTCAACGGTTCACTAAACTACTTGTGCTTTGTATTGATGTACAACTAATGTTTCATTGCATCACCTACTAATCTCTTAGCTCTTATCACTTAACAAATCACCATTTTAGAAAGATGATGTATTTTCTCTTTCCTTCTTTATTCTGAGGCGAGTAACCTACTGGCAGTAGCCAACACCAACGGTAGTGCATCTGATTCCTCCTTCCCAATTATCAGGCGGGTAGCCTACTGGCAGAAGCCAAAACCCACGGTAGTGTATCCGACAAACGATCAACTCGACCCATGAAATTTTTAATACTTAGAGTGGACCCGATCTTGGTAATCCTCTCGTGATCACAATGCGCAACAAGCTATCTAGATTTTCCTTCATACTCAAATATCTCACTATGTGATTAAGTAATATTAATCTACATGCCTAAGATGTGTTCTTAAGTTTCATAGTGAATAACATCTCTAATGTTCACATGCCTTTTAGGTCTTACTATATGTCTAGAACTTGTCTAGAATATTTCCATGTTCAAATATACTATCACTTGAGATCGGTACTGAAATACCCTTAACTTATAAATAATGATTAAAACATCTATTAATGATTTATTAGGGCTAAAATATTCCTTAACAATATTGGGTAACAATCCAAGATCAAAAATTAAGAAAAAACATGCTTAAAAGTCACTTGGGGCAAAAATGTGCTCTAAGAAGCTTAAGTAATTTTGTAACCTCAATTAGGGTCCAAAGTGGATTCTTAAGCCCTATAACTAAGGTATTAACATGATAAAACCATTACCAATGCAAACCAAACTCTAGAATAAGTTAAAACACAAAAATGAGCTCTAAAACTCCTTAAGACACATTTTTATGAAAGTGTTCAAAAATTGGCATTGGGTGGTTAATTAGCCTTGTCTACACCTTAATAAACATGTGTGCTATATAATATCACATTAGGAAGCCTAATTCAAAGAATTTACAAAAAAAATCAGAAATATGGCACCAAAATGTGAATAGTACCCAAATAGTGCCAACACAAGGCTTAACATTTATAGCTTGGTCAAGGGTCAAACTAACCCTTAAAATATCTCCAAAGAAGCTGCAACCACATGGTGAGTCACCACATAACATGAAACCCGTTCTCAAAATAAGAGTGGAATAAGGGGGAAACTATTCATTACCTTACTATACACTTAAGTTTAGAAAATATCTTCACTCTCTTTGCTCCCTCCTCTCTTCTTGCTGATGTGTTCCTTCACCATCATCAGCTTCATGTTCTTCCCTTGTTTGTCAGCCAATAACATCAAGAACACCATGGGCACTTAAGACCCACACATAAAAACACCTCTAAATCTCCTCTTTTATACCTTAAATCATCTAAAAGATCATTCTAACCACCTATCTGCTTCAACCAAGGCTGGAATCAAGTATGTTTGAAGGAAATGTTTTGGCAGAAGCCATCTAAGGGGAAAGGAAATTCCCTTTCAAAGCTTAAGGTACAAAAAGATGCCTTAAGGTCATCTTTCCCTTTCTTCCAATTTTGGCCGGTTTTACATAAGTTCTTAAACTGATTTTTTCTGCATCTTTTCATGCTTGAAATAAAGGATGTTCTAGCTCCATTTTGAGCCAAATTCCACCAAGAAATCATCTTCCAAGAGATTTCAAGGGTAAGTCATTCTTTAAGGTATTTAAGTGTCTTAAGTGCCTTAATTCCTTAAGTTCATATGAGGTATGATCTTAGGCTATATTTCATTAGTGTGTCGAGATTTTGGAGCAAAAATATTCCTTTGAAATCAAAGGTAAAGCTTGAACTCTTAAGTCCATTATATGCCTTAAGACTCCTTATGTTGTTAAGTCTTTCAAAGATCTAATTTGAACTTTTCTTTCCATGCCAAAATATGTACTGAAATGGTCTTCCAAACCATAGCTTTGATCTTGACCAAGAAGGTGGAAACAAGCTTAAAAAGTTCATCTTTGGAGGGTAAGTAAACTAACTAAGTCTTAATGACTTAATGATCAAGTTTAAGGTTAAGCTTTGAGTTTAAAACTAACCTAGGATCTTATATTATTTAGGGCTGAGATTTATTGAAGTTAATTACTGATTTTGGAAGCTTAATCAAGTAAGTTAAGCTTACGATATGCTTTTAAGCTTGAAGTTAATTTATATTGCAAAATGAAATAAGGCCGGATGGGTTTATGGGTTAAATGAGTTAATTTGACTTATTAATGCACTAAAGTGTTATGTAACATATTTGACTAAGTTACCTAGGTGTAACATGACTTATAGTGTCATAAAAATGAGTTAAAAGGGTAAAAATGCAAACAACAAAAGATATGGGTAAGTTGGGTAAAAAGTCGTCAATTAAATTTTTCATATGAAAATTTTATGTCATTTTTTATGTTATAAATGAAGTTTGTGATAAGGTCATGTATTTAGGTCATTTTATTATGTCATTTAAATCTTTATTTACATTAAAAGTCAAGTATTTATTTATTATAAGGTTCGGTGAGAAAATAAGGTATTATGAGCTTAAATAGTGAGAAAATAAGGAATTAGTACCTACGAATTTAGAATATTAAAGTTGGAGTTTTATGACATAAATGAGTTTTAAAAGCAATTACAAGCTTAAGTAATATTATGGTGTATAATGGAAGGGTTAAGTGCAATTAAACAAAAATTAGAGGGTTATAAAGTAATATAGCCGAAAGTTAGAGTTAAAAAGGAGTTTAAATGACAATTTTAACTTTTTTAAAGTTAAGGGCTAAATTGCAAATTCTTAGAAATTTTGGGGCAAATTCATAAATAATGCAAAGTGGTGGTCAAGACAGTATTATGGAGGTCAACCTTGACCTTATTATGAGTGTTGACCAAATTAGAAGGGTGGAATAATTTAATTATGAATTTAAGTTAAGTTTAGGAGTTCAATGTAAAAGTTATAAAACAATTAGGGGGAAAAAGTAATTTTTGGAAATTCTGGGATGAATTGGTGATTAGAACAGACTAGGGTCTGTTTGGGAATTTTTGGAAAATTTTGGAGATTTAGTTGGAGTTAAATTGATAAAGATGTATAGTATATAGTTTAAGGATGATATTGTAAAGTTTAGGAAATAAAAAAGGGGTCAAATTGTAATTTAAGATGAAATACCCCAAACCTAAGTATGTTAAGTAAACATCAATATATGATGTAGTAAGGCTAAAATATGCCTTAGAAAGATTGGTAGACAATTTAAACCAAGAAAACACAAGAAAACGCCTTAAGGGCAGTTTGGGCAAAAACATGCTCTAAGCTTGGAGAGACTTGGGTGAGCACCCAAATATCATGCTAAGACCTTAGTAATATCCTAATGGTCATTTTAAATCAATTACCAGAGAAAACCAAGCTCAAAAACAAGCTTAAACGCAAAATGTGCTTTAAGACTCCTTAAAGCACCTTTTTGAGAAATTGTCTTAGAATTGAGTTTTGAGTGGCTAAATGCCCATGATTACATCTTAATCAACATTTGTACTAATTAGTGTCACATTAGGAAGTCTAAATCAATGGGAAACCAAAAATTTCACAAATATGTGCACTAATTTGTGAATAGTGGCCAAATTAAGCTTAAGTCAACATAAGTCAATAAGATGGTCAACCAAGACCATAAATATCTCCATTATAAGAGGGGGGCCAGTTTTTGATGTGGGGAGTCATCATATGACTAAGCAATTAAAGGAAAATGAGAGGAAAGTAAAGGAATGCTACTATTTGCTTTTAAAAGCAAAATATCTCTTATAAGCTACCATTCTTCTTCTCTCTCTTCATTTCTCTTCTTTCCATCGGTTTCTCCTGCCTCCTCTCTTCTCCATTCACGTAAGAGCAGCCTCCATTGTTGCCTCACCTTGCTTTGTCCATAACTTGCTCATTTTAGCTCCAAATAAAAAACTAAACATATTATTTCTTAGTTAGATCAAGCTCTAGCTTTCTATCTTTTCAAATCCTTCAAAGCTCCATTTCGGTGCCAAGTGAAAACTCCATTGATGGAGGAAAGTCAAGTTTGAAGAGCTCTTTGGTTCTCCATTCATCCAAGGTAATGAAAATGTAAGAAAAATCAAGTTCCCACCATTCCTTCATATAACCGAAAATCTATACTCATGGGGCTTCATTTTTATGCCTTGTTCTAGCTTATTTTCTATTCTCCAAGGGCTAGAGGAGGTCCTACTTGATTCATATCCAAGCTTGTTTTGAGAATCCAAGGTAAAGCATTCAATTTAACACCTTAAAACACATTTTCAACCTAGGGTTTACTCCTTAAGGTTAGTGTATTATTTAGCACTCATGAGAGTCATTGTGTATTGATTAGAACATTGGCAAGGGAAGTTAAGATGGTGGCCGAGATTCCCAAGGGAAAAAGGTCTAAGGAGGAAGTTAAGATAAGCTTGAGAAAACAAGGTAAAATGCTTACCTAATGGTGGTTTAAGTTTTAAGGAATGAGTTTTAGATGAGTACCAATGTAGCCTAGGGCTTACATTAGGTAATGGGTTATATAACCTAGGAAAAAGAATTTAAACTAGCTTGTGAACTTGTGACTAAAGAGCCAATGGGAATGAGTTAGTAATATAAGTCTAAGATGGATTTTAAGAGCATTATAACTACTATGAGATTGATGGGTGTATTTGCAGGTTGAAAGCTTTTATATGTGGGAAATTCAGTGTTTAAGTTTAAGTTATTTAAGGGCCTAAGAGCCATGTCATTTAAGAGCCTTAGTCCTATGCAATTTAAGATTATTGCAATATATTGAGTTTGTTGTGAATGAGTTGGTTTGGGTGATAAAATATGATGAGAAAGAACTTGATGTGTGTGAGATGGTTGAATGAGGAAAACAACATGCATTTGGGCATGATAATATATTAGAGAGGCTATGGCAAAATTTTAGTAGAAAACAAATGTTTAAGTGGTGGTGGTGAGTTAATATGCCCTAGGATTTACTAGGGATCATTAAGAGGAATTTGAGTGGAAATGAGTTAACTAAGTAGTTCTTGAGGTTTAGAATGACCTAGAGTTGTCTATGAGGAAATTAGAGTTTAAAAGGGTGTATTGAACACACCAAAGTCATGGTAAGAGGAATGGTGAGATTTGTGCATAAATTTGAAGGAGAAGGTGTATAATGCTTAAGATGATTTAGGTATGAACTAGAGAATACAACAATGAGAATTTTGGGAAGCTTGTGTAAGTGAAGAGGATACTAGTGGTGGAACAATAAGGTTTTAGTTAGATGGTAATGAGTGGACTTAGGAGATGGAAGTGAAAAAATGAAGGAGAAGAATGTTGCCGAATGCCGAGGAAATTGACTAGGAAAGTAAAAGAACGTGTGATCATGAGAATGGTGAGTAAGTTGGGTAAAAGGAGATGAAAATGTCTAATGAGGGTGTAGGATAGTCAAGGCAAAGAAGAACAAGGTTAAGGTGGTAAGAGGATGGCAAGAAATGTATAGGTAAGTTCATGAGTTTAGGTTGATGGGTAGCAAATGGATAGGAGAGGAATTTGTGCATGGATATGCAAGGTGACTTGAGGAAGTTTTGGTAAATGGGCTGAAGATGGAAAAGATGATGCCTATGAAGTGCTCAAACTGTTAAGGAGGGAACACTTGGGTTGGTTGAAGTTTTGGTAAGGTTACAAGTTGGAAATGTAAGGAAATAAGTCCTAAGTGTTAGGAGTTTTAAAAGGATTGAGTGAATGTTTAAGAAGATTTGGAAATGTTTTTGGAGAGTTTGGTGGAAGTTCTAAGGTGAGTTTAAGTGCCTAAGTGGCATTAGGACACATGGGGGAACTTGTGGAGAAGTTTGGAGTCAAATGAGAATTTAGAAATAAGGTTCTGGAGCCGACCGACCGAGGGACCGGACCCAAGGTCGGTCGAGCTCAGTTTACACTACCGAGAAGAGTTTCTGGAATCGACCGAACTTGGGGACCGGACCTACAAGTTCGGTCGGGCTTGTATTTTGTGTACGAATTGAGACTCTGGAATCGACCTAACTTGGGACCGACTTTGGCAAGTTCGGTCGGGCTTAAATATCCCACGGGGAAACTCTCGGGAATGGACCGACCTTGGGGACCGGACTTACAAGGTCGGTCGGGGTAAAATTTTCAAACGGTAATAAGTTCTGGAATGGACCGACCTTAGGTAAGGTTGGTCGGTAAGGTCGGTCGACCCTTAAGTTGTAAAAAAAAAGAAGAAAGAAACCCTAAGAAAGTTTAGGGGTATAAATGGTACCCCTTTAAGAGGGCATTGATGATTAGAGGTATAAAGACCTAAGGGATTAAGTTAAGTATAAACTTAAAAGTTTAAGTTTAGGTTGTAAGAATAAGTTGTAAAACTTGAGAGGTGTTAGGTGGGGAATCATTATGGGTTAAGTAAGTTAAATAAGTTGAATTAAGTTAAGTGATTAACAACCTAAAACTGAATGAATGTTTTACGACTTGATTATTTGGACTCCGGAAGAGAGTAAGCAACCGAACGGCCAACGGTGAACGGTACAGTTCTTCTTGTGACCTGCTTGCTAACGAGGTGTCCCTCGGCTTGTGTGCTATTTGTTTTTGTGTGCTCACTAAACAAGATAAAGCATGCAACCGGAACATTATGATTGTTGTATTGTTGTGTGATGTTTGAAACTAACACAACTTACCGTGAGAACTTACTAACCAACGTTTAGTAAGGAATTGAGTGAGACTAAGGAACGCTCCCTAATATTAGTTTGTTATAAACCAAAAGAGGTTAACCAACAAACATTGTCTTGAGACTTCTACTAACTGGAACTTAAGGGGGGAGTGAGGAACCCGGGACTGACTCCGGTCATGCATGCTAAGGAAAAAGGGGGTCGGTATCTATAGTAGATCCGACTTCCGCTTAAGGACTTGTCTTCGGACTTGTTGCCTAGGGTCGGTTGCCGGCTCAGCTACGTTGGACATACAGTCCAAGGTAGGAGGCATTAAGATGGTGCGGTAGGATCACCTAAATCCTAAATTATAAGATAAGTTGTTTATTCAACCAATGGAGTTAATAGCTCATTGGCTAGGGTTGCTTTTGACCCGACAAAAATAAACATTGAGGTAAGATGCAATCATTTCTATTTAAAGAGTGGTTGTATTCTAAGATTAAGATAAAGTTTGAGATAAGTTGCAAGCATTCCTTTTTAAAGGATGGTTTGTATTATAAGACTAAGATAAGCTACATCCATTCCTTTTTAAAGGATGGTTGTTTTCTAAGATTAAGATAAGACTAAGATTGAGGTAAGTTAAGGATGGACTAAGACTAAGAGGAAACGTAACTTAAGGAGTGAAGTAATTGACTCACTAATTAAGGGAACGCATTTAAGTCGTTCATTGTGTTTGAACTTTGATTGTTCATATTTGGATTGTTGTTTACTGCACTTTCTATTATGTTGTGCATCTAATCAACCTCCATGCTATCGACAATTAGTCATCGTAGCCACGTTAGCTTGGGGGCCATGAGAGGATCGTACCAGCATTCGTGCTGACCCCCTTTGGGGGCTGTTTTTACTACACAGGTGAACGTCAGGAGGCGGCCGTAGCGAGAGTAAGATGGGGTACAAGCGTTACGGGTTAAGTGTGGCCTACGAGTTGTGTATGTACACTCGTATGGCAATTTGAGTTAGTAAGATGTATAGGATGTGAGGGGATTGTAAGGTGAATATGTATTTGGATAAGATTGGTTTGTACTAATGTTCGGTATATTCTCTCAATTAGACCGTGGTAAGGTCCTGGAGTGTATTGAATTCTGCTGTGACATTTATATATTGTTGTTAAGTTGCGAAACCACATTTGGATTGAGATGGGGTGTTACAAAAGTGGTATCAGAGCGTAGTTATGCTCTGAAGACAAGAAATACCGAACTTAGGTGAATACTGAGGTTGAGTTTGAGTCATGGGTTAAGGGTTGAGAGTTAGAGTGAGAGGTGCGTTAGTCAGGACTTCCCGGTATTTACCGGACATCCATAGTACCTAGACCCGCCCTCCACATCCCTAACCCTAAATATGTGGAACAAACGCCAGAGAGAAGAAAGCATTCTATTACTCGGGGAAACCCGATCTGGCAGTTAGTTAACAGCAAGCAATACGAGAAACATTTTGTTGCACAACAGTTATGGAGAAACTGGAGGTTTTAATGGAGCGCAACAGAGAAATAGGCGCTACCTATGGAATTCTATCAATAAGGGAATGGTAATTACCGGCAACATGGGTCGACATGCTACGCAGTCGAAATAACCCGCCATACCAATGATAAGGAAAGCACTAAAGGTGCAATGGGTAAGAAAAGATAAGTGACGTGAGTACCGGACAGTGGTCCGAATAAGCATAACAGTGGGATAATACCAAGCATGAGAGTTAAGAATACTGGAAGGACTAGCTAGAAACGGGAACTCCAAACCCCATATAATGAGAAAGGTAACAAACCTGGCCGACATAACGTGGACGACGGTAGAAACTCATACAAATTGTATACCGGAATAGGACTACGATGTAGTGCCTAAAGGAGAATCATTACTTAGTAACCACAGCAAAATGTGTGGAGACAGGAGCGAGGGCTGAGACAGGAGTAAATAACAAGGGGTTCCCTCAGAAAGAGGAACGCCCTGATAAGTGATAGCACTATCAAAACGGCAAGGAAACTGCTAAAGGGTCAGTTATCCAAACTAAAGAACATCGAAGGAGTCCCGAGGACTACCAAAGATACAGAATATTAGGAGGAAGTACCATTACTGATGCGCAAAGCACCGGTAACCATCTTGCATGGCGCAATTGCCGTAGCAAGTGCTACCACGGCTAAACTATACAGGAAGCCATCATGGCGAGATAGTAGAACGCTACGGTTGTAGTACATAGTATTACCGGACTGTAAATCCATAAGAACGGGAAAATGAGACCTTGGAAGGGCCTGACGGCCTGACCATGATGAGATGAGTTAATACATCATTCAGCAGGGAGCTGAACTTGGACGGAACACTAAGCGATATAGATATTAGCAACGGTACAACCTATACTACAACAACCGACAGAGCGGTAAGAACATCAATCTAGAACCTCAGAGAGAGGAACCTGAGAGATCGTTCAATAATCCGAGCAAAACACTATATAAGCAATAATATACAAGGGATGTAATATAAGATACGATTGAGACTGTTGACGCAACGACTTCCAACAAAAACGGGATAAGACTCCCAGAGCGACCATTAAGAATACTGAAATACCCCAAACCTTGATATGCGGTTTAAATATTAAACTATGGTATGTAAAAGCTAAAAGTGCCTTAGGAACATCAGTGTACAATTTAAACCATAGTAAAATGCAATAAAGCATTAAGACACAGTTTGAGCAAAAACATGCTCTAAGCTATGAGCGAACTTGGTTAGGACCCAAAGAGCCTACCAAGGCTTAATAATATTCAAGTATGATTTAATAAGGCTAATTAAGTCCTTAGGAAACTTTGGTAGACAATGAAACCAAACAAGACACAAGAATATACCTTAAAGTCAATATGAGCAAAAATGTGCTCTAAGCCTGGGATAAATTTGTATAAGACCTAATGGTCATACCTATACCTTAAAAGTATGTTAATGAACATATTTAATCAATTACCAAAGAAAACCAAGCTTGAAAACAAGTTAAAACACAAAATGTGCTTTAAGGAGTCTTAAAGCACGTTTTTGAAAAATTGTCTTGTAAATGAGTTTTGTATGGCTAGATGTCCATCATTACTCTTTAATTAACATGTGTACTATATAGTATCACATTTGGAAGTCTATATCAATGGGAAATCAAAAATTTCACATCTATGTGCCTTGTTTTAGTGAATAGTAACCTTTTTAAGCTAGTTTGTAACATATGTTGTTATAAGTAATTAAGTTGGTCAACAAAGACTATTATACCCTCCAAAGTATATGGGGGCCGGTTTTTCATGGTGTGAGTCACCAACATGTAAAAGAAATCAAATAAGTAAAGTAAAGCTTAAAGTAAAGTACTATTTTGCTTTATAACAAATATCTCCAAAAGCAAACTTACCTTCTCATTTCCTTCTCTTCTTTCATTTCACACGGTTTCTTCATCTTCTCCTTTCCTCCATTTACGATTTGCTACAGCTCTCTTCTCCATCTTCATTTCCTTGCCAAATCCAACTCCATGCTCCAAATCAAATTCTAAGACCATATTTGTCTTAGTTAGGTCAAGCTCTACATTTCTACCTTTTCAAATCTTCAAGAGCTCAATTTTGGTGCCATGGAGAATCACCATTGATGGAGCTTGAGCTTGTGTTTCTACACATTATTATTCTCCTTTGCTTCTAGGTAAGGAATCTCAAAGAAAAATCAAGTTTCCTCTCCTTTTAGTACATGGCCGAAAATTCACCTCACCATGGTGTCTTTACCTTGCTTGTTTTAGCTTCATTTGAATCTTCCAAGGGCTAGGAGGAGTCCTCTCTTGATACTTATTCAAGCTCTCTTTCCATTCCAAGGTAAAACAATCATTTAATACCTTAAGATAATATATGTAAACCTAGGGTTTACAATGAGATGAAGCATAAAGCTTATATACTCATTTCAATGTTGGTATATTGTTTAGTAGTTGACAAGTAAAGAAATGCCTTACCGGTTTTACAAGGAAACAAGAATGAAGTTTGTGAGGAAAAAGAGGTAAACAAGCTATCTCAATGTAGTTTAAATGCCTTAGGAAAATGAGCTTGATTTGCTTAATAAAATACCTAAGGAGCCAATGGGAAAATGAGCTAGGAAACTATCCACAAGGTGGACTAAAAGGACATGGGAGCATTGTTGTGTGTATTCACAGGTTGAAGGCATTTAAATGTGGAAATTCAGTGTTTATGGTTTATGCTATTTAAGGGCCTAAGTGCCAATCAATTTAAGTTTATGCACTATATTGTGATGTAGTGTAAATTTGGTGAAGTTTTGTGTGTGAGGAAGTTCTTGATGGATTTTAGGTGTTCTTGAATGAAATAAGGTAAAAACCTAAGTGTTTGGATGTGAGGATATACAAGAGAAGCTATGGCAAAATTTGGAAAATGTATAAGGAGTTCTAGGTTTTAAATGAGTTTTGGTGAACTAGGAAGTGTTAAAGGTGAACAAATGTTTTACTAGGGAAGAAAAACATGTATTAAGGTGATTTAGAGTGATGCAAGGATTTAGGTATTATCTTGGAAGTTCTAGGAATTCAATGTGGTTTTTGAGAAGTATTCAAGTCTTGGAGAAGTTTGTTTAAGGTTTAGGAATGTTGATGTACAAGGAAGAAGTGATGTTTAGGCAAGATGTGAAAAGGAGATTTAGTTAGTAAGAGAAGAAGTTTGAGAGATGATGTAAGGTGAGAAACACCTTATATTGGGTCAATATTGGTGAAGTACCACTTAGAAATCCTAAGGAGGAAACATTCCAAGTGCTAAGAATTTTGTAAGGAATTTGTGAATGATAAGATGGTTTTGGTGTGTGATTTAAAGAGTTAGTACCTGGCTCAAAGGTGTGTGTTTTGAGTGTCATATGGTGTTGCAACACATTGGGAGACTTAAGGAAAAGTTGGAACAATTTGGACAATTCTTAGGAAGTTTCTGCAGCCGACCTACCCAGGGGACCGACCCCAGTCTGGGGTCGGTCGGGCTGAAACTGTGAACTTAGATGATCTCTGCAGCCGACCTACCAGGGGGTGGGTCGTCGGTGGGGTCGGTCGGACCATAAAAAAAAAATTTAATTTTAAGATGTTAAGTGGTATTAGTGGTATGCCATTAAGAGAGTATTGATGGTTAAAAGATAAATATATATGGACTTGAGAGATTAAGTTAAGTAAGATGATTTAAATGTTAAGGTTATAAAATGATATGTAATGAGGGATTGTTAAGTAATGATGTTATAAGATTGTTAAGGACATGTAAGTGAGTTTTTAGTGACATTAAGTGGGTGAAAAGTTGTATTAAAATGAGAGTAAAACAAATTAAATGTCAAGTTATTTAACTAAGTTAACGGGAAAAGTTGTAAGCATTAGACATTAAATAATCAAGCAACCCAGATGTTAATAAACACATGTGATGTTAACAGTTTTTCGAGAATTGCTCGAGGAACATAAGTGGACGTGGTAGAGTGGACTCCGGTGACAGTATGGTTTTCTTGCAACCTGGTCCTACCGGATTACACCGGCTTTGTAGCCAATGTGTTTTTTCTGTATGTTTGCCACGTTGTAAGATTAAACATGTAATGAGTTTACAGTAATTCATTTATGTGGCGTGTACAACTCCGATACCATTTAACCTCGGAAGTTTTAACCTTAGTTAACTGAGTCTAGGATCACATGAGAGTTCGTATCGGAGTAAACGACCCGAACCATGGGACGTACTAACCACGGCTATGCGTTGTTAATTGTGTGATATGGTATGTGAACGTAGGGATCTCCCTTGTGTGTCTAACCCAGTTGTAATACTGTATGGTGTGTAGTTATGATAGACTCCATAGTGGGGTTTCTAACTAATATCTAAAGTAAGTATGTACTAACAGTAGTGAGGAATCCGGTTTGGCCGTCGCGCGTTGTTTGGGAGAGGGTATCCTTCTTAGCCTTACCTTACTCTCTTTGTTATGGTTGTTTCCCTCACGGGTTATGATCTCCCATTAGCTTATTCCAAAGCTAGCTTAGCTATTCTGACTTTGATCGGTTTAGGGGGAACATGTTTTTTGTGTGGTGTGTTCGGGCCTCCAAACCCGAACCGCCTTAACTTAAGTTACTCGTCCGACTATTAGGACGGTAATGAGTGTTGTTGTTATTGTATAACGAGCTTATCATGAGACTGGCAACATTCTCTAGGCTCACCAGTGTATAAGCAATGTTTGGGTCGGTTCCTAAGAGAACCATTCCCGTTATGTTATGTATTTTGTTTGATGCAATATCTATTGCGGTGTTATGTTGTACACGTGGAAACGTGCAAAGTGTGGTTATGTGTTGTTATGTAGTGTATGTTATATGTTGTATAATGTGGAGTATGTGGATCATGGATATGAATCCCAGTTTGAGAAAAGAGGCGTTTAAGGATAACCCGATTCAGGGGTAAGTGGCGTCTGTTAAGGAAGTAGCTCCATTAGAGGAGGAACACTCTAGGGATAATGAATACCATGAGTGACTTATTAAGTAAGGATATATTATCCGTTTGTTGAGCCCGTTGAGGCGAAATGATTATGTGTTGTGTTTACAGTTGCATGTATGATTTTAAAATAATCAACCGCATGCTAAGACGACAATTAGTTGTGCGTGGCCCGGTAGCATGTGGGCTGCGGGATTACCATACCAGCAAAGGTGCTGAGCCCCTTGGGGGCCACCCTTTCTCTTCTAGTCCTATTTCAGGTACAAGGAGCTGGAAGCCGTCCGAGAGTAGGACGGGGTAGTCATTGTACATGGGTAATTGTTTATGTTGTATATACAGTAGGTGTAGTAAGACCGAAATTGTTATCGGCATTAGTTATAAATACTCGGTATAGTTGGAAGGTGTATGTGTTGTTGTGTTAATGGAAAGGTATAGTAATGTGTAGTCGCTCGGGAATTTAGCCCATCAGACCCGGTACAATGTGTATGTATTAGCCTTGTTAGCCACGTGGGTGGCTAACGGCGTGTAACACCAACGAGTTAAGTAATGTGACGAGGTGTTATTCCGCTGCAGTTTATTGTAAGTGTGTTAATGTTGGATGGGGTGTTACAAAAGTGGTATCAGAGCGAAGTATCGCTCTGATGACTGAATTATACCGAGCTTAGGAATACCGAGTTAGGATTTAAGTACTTTGGGTTAAGGGTTGAGTGATAGCGTGAGAGATACGCTAGTTAGGTATTACCAGTGAATACTGGAAACCTACTATATCCTTCCCGCCCTCCACAATCCCTGTTTTATAACTTGGGCAACAACGCCAGAGAGATGGAAGTCCACTCTTACTCGGGAATACCCGATCTGGCTGTTATTGAATACCTCTAAGGGTACAGAGAACCTGTCATACGGTAGATCCTGAAAACTGAGAATCCCGGAGACGGTTCCCATCTAAACAATGTTAACCTCATTAAATAGCGAAGAATGAAGGATTTTGTGTATAAGAGAATAGAAATTCCGGCAACCTGGGTCGACATGCCGAGCAGTCGAGGGTAACCAGCTTGCAACGCACCGACCGTGCAACAGGCAAGAAGTGGATTAGTGAAACCCGAGACGAGTGTCTACGGGACCACAGTTGATAAATAATACATCGACGGTATACCAACTGACAAAGGAACTACAACGTAGTGCCCAAACAAGAGACAAGTCTCAGTAACCACGACAATGCGTGGAACGGGCTACAAAGTGAATACAATACTAAGTAAAAGGGGTCTCCCAGAATGGGAAACACCCTAGTTGATGATCGTCATGTGAAGACAGTGAGAAGTCACCTAGAAGAGTTATTATCAAGGCAGTAAGATCAGTGAGGGCTAACAAGGCCACTGATGACAGTATGGGTAAAAACAATACCACAATCTGTATGTGTTAAACCGATAGCCAGATAGCATGGCGCACTTGCCCTAGCAAGTGCTGCTATAACAGGGCTGTTCGGGAAATTTATAACCACTACAAGTACTTAGTAAAGTACTAGAAAGTTAAGTGTGATCGTCATAACAGTGGAAGGGCCTGTTAGCCTAACCTCTGTAATTGTAAGTACACCAGTCAGCAAGAAGCTAGATTTGGTTAAGGCAAGAAGGCATTGTAAAACCATGAGAATTTTT
Source organism: Limonium bicolor (assembly GCA_023374045.1). NCBI lineage: Eukaryota > Viridiplantae > Streptophyta > Magnoliopsida > Caryophyllales > Plumbaginaceae > Limonium > Limonium bicolor. Next base: position 152,246,890 of record CM041781.1, on the reverse strand, counting down.
CTTTCAACCCAGATTTATTCAAACTCTTTCCTTTCAAAACCAGATTTTCTTTCAAACCATATTTATTTCTAACCTTCTTCTAAACCAACCAGTAAACCAAGGGCAATTGATAAAATTCAACAATGGATAACTTTCCCTCGATTAAGTTCGGGAAGCATGGAATGAATATTGTCACGGGACAATATAAGGGAGTTGACAACAGAATACTTCACCTAGGCGTGTGACGGACACTACGAGTGTACCAACTGAATTGTGGGACGACCGCACTCCGATGGGAGCTTGTGGGCCTGACAGACCTACTTATGGGTTAGTTGGGTAGGTAGCAATGTATCATTATGGTACCCCACATATGTATACGAGTGGAGTCCGAAACACGGGAAGTAGTCGACTCCGTCTACGGTCAGCAGTATAAATCAAACAAGAGCTAGAGATTACAAGGAATGGTTGAAGTTAAGGAACTCAGTTAAGTTAACGAGATTAAAAGGATTAGTGAATTCCTTCCAAGGGAATGTTTAAGAGTTAGGAAGTGCGAAGTGCACAAACTGTTAAGTAAAGACATCGTATACGTCTTAAGGATCCTTAGGGATAAACATGTTAGCTGGAACGGTGACCTAGCCTGTACATGGCAAGTAGATGACTAATGTGGACACATTAATGTGCAATGAACGGGATGAAACTCCCAGAATGAGTACCTACACTATCAGGAAATGTAGATCTTCACAGAAGAAGATAATAACCAGTTAAGAGCGCAAGCGGCGTGGCTAACGGAATGTACCAATAAGTGTGAACTAAATGTAAAAGCATAACTTAGCAACACCCAGGAGCAATCCTTGAAGGGTGTTCGCATCAATAATTGTTGCACGAAATGTCGTGACAGAAAGTGACAAACCTAAGGGGCATTCCGTGAAAGGAAACGTGATGCAACGACCTTGTCATGGAGCCCAAAACAACCTCTAACCATGTAAAATTGTACAGAGAAGTACATGTGTGTGGACAGCCTACAATGAGCTCAGCTCAAGGCAAATAAGGCTTATAAGCCACAAGCAAGATATGTTATGTAAGTTTGATCGATTGCAGGACTTTATGTTATACAAGTAAATAGAGTGGTAAACGAACCACTGCATTAAGAGTGGGGATACCTCTCGATATTGTGAGACCGCAGGAGCGGTAGTTATGTGAATCAAGCTCAAGAAATATGTTAAGGATTGACCATACTGTTATTGAAAGAGAGCAGTTAGCTTAGTAACATGTGTGTATAAAGTGAAACACCGAGCTGAATAATGCCGGCTTATGACTCGAATGATCGATGCTCAAGGAGCATTCAGTAGCCATCCAAATGAGTGATGAACCATAATACGAATGATGTAAGTATATGTGTGGAAGTTAATGTGACAATAAATACCATGTAAGTTAGTGTTATACAATAAGCACGGTTCACAGCTAGCGACCGTTGTATCAATGTTATTGAGTAATAATGTGGCAGATAAGACCAGTTATGAGTTAAACTCAGTGGAGATACAAGATAAGTGATGATAAACAAACTCGGCAGTAAGCCAGTAGCCAGTATTACGAGATCGGAATCTCAATGAAACACATTGTGAATTCCATGCGAATCACATGAGAGATTGCTGTCAAGAGTTTACACCTCTGCACTCTATATACTGGGTGTTTTGGTATTGCACTTGCGCAGTAATGATCGAGGGGATAGCTAGAATTGGAAACATGTTAATATAGAGGAATAATGTTATAATGGCCGATGCATAGGAAATGCAAGGCCGCACCAATAAGGAGTACTTGTACAAAACCAAATGTGGAGACATGATTAACAGCAGTGACTATAGCAGCACTAACTGCCAAATATCGTATGGATATACCCCAAATGTTGTAAATACCTGAGAGAGCACTACACACTAGGTTAGCTCAATCTCAACCGACTGTAAGTCGGAAGGGAACAAGTCAATCATTGTGAAATACATAGTGGTATACACAGTAAATTGTTATGGAAGTGATATAAAGTGTATAACTCACCGAATTCGCTAACGTAAGAGATACCACGCGTCGGTTGAGAAACCTTGTTACCATGATGAAGGTGACAATTGGGGATGTACAATACAGTAAGAATAACAAAAGGGAGCAATTAAGCTCTACAGTTATTAGAGTTTCGCAGCAGAAACTAGTGAGCCAGTGATCAAGTGTTGAATGTACATGGTGAACATGAGTGAATGGCTAATTAATGCCTAGAAGCCTAACAGGCCAGAATCGAAACCAACTAAGAGTTTAAAAAACTCCAATGAGAATTCTTGGTTTAGGAACTAAACCGCCAATATGGTTAAGATCCTCTAATCAGATCCATTGTGTAATAGACCGCGTGGAAGTTAAAACACTTCACGACGGTAGAACATTTTAAGCCAATGTTTGTGATTGATTACGTGGGCGTAATCCCTTTTAAGGGGGGTAGAGCGCAAAACCACTTAGTGTGTATTACCGTACAAGTGTACGTGATTTATGTTGTGCATAGCACAAAAAATTTGTGTTTTGATGATTGGTGTGTGTGTTATGTAAACATACGCATTCATTATCATTTAATTGTGGAATTGCGCACAGAAGATGCGAATACCATTGTGATAAGTGTGTGTATTTGTTAACAACTGTGTGTGATAGTACAATGTGTGGGGAGTAGAGAAACTCCCGGGGGAGCAACCCCGACAGTGTATAAATGTGAAATGTGTGTTGTATTTTGATAAATATATGTGTATATATATACTATATAGTGATTCAAGAAAGGGCATGATACCGGACATAGAACCTAGTGAGAATAAGATTCCCTAGCAACAGGATTAAAGTGAGTGGAGGTAACTGATAGACGGAGTTCTATCCTTTGGAGATGTTATGATCATGATTAGAGTGATTTAAAAGATAGAAAATGGAAATGAGTGATTTAACTGATGCTTGAAAATGAAGTGGGAGGTGGAACTAGATTTGCATGTGATCAAGGAAGCCGAACACAAATGGGGTGGAAGGATAGTTCAACACTGATGCTGATCACATCAGGGTTGGATGACTCTTGAAACTCCTATAAGTGGTCACAAATAACCACGCTAAGAAAAGAAGCAAAGAGCTTAAGTTGGACTTGGGTGGAGTGTGTGTTTTCAAAAGGATTTCAATTGGTATTTATAAACGTTGATAGATACTATAGATAATTAAAGTTTCTTACTTAACCTCACAAGGAAAAATTTCAAATTTAAGTGATTGTTTTAATCTCCCAAAGGCACGGGGACGGAAGGTGTCCATCGCGACCGGGTTCTGCGGGATCACAGTGTATATCAAAAATTTTTTGATTGTTATACATGCTAAGACATGTTGTGTGGTATGTAATAAATATTATTTGACCTTGAGTTCCTAAAGTGTATGCTATCAAGACCTATGAGTCTAAATGTGTTGTGTTACATAGACCTATGTGTCTAAAGACTGTTATGTTATCGGGACTATGTGTCTAAATGTTGTTATGTTACCCAAGACCAGTGAGTCAAAGGGGTGTTATGATGTGTAAGTGTTGTAAGATACCGGACCATTGAGTCCGAGGTTATCATGTGAATATGTTATGTTATGTGGATGTGAATGTGTTGCCCGGACCATTAAGTCCGAGGTTGTGATGTAAAGTGTGTTTGGTTATGGAAGTTTTATGGCTGTAAGAATCCCCGTATTCTAATCTAATGATGTGTGGGAAATGTGAACTTCGAGGACGAAGTTCTTTTAAGGGGGGTAGATTGAAATACCCCAAACCTTGATATGCGGTTTAAATATTAAACTATGGTATGTAAAGGCTAAAAGTTCCTTAGGAACATCAGTGTACAATTTAAACCATAGTAAAATGCAATAAAGCATTAAGACAGTTTGAGCAAAAACATGCTCTAAGCTATGAGCGAACTTGGTTAGGACCCAAAGAGCCTACCAGGCTTAATAATATTCAAGTATGATTTAATAAGGCTAATTAAGTCCTTAGGAAACTTTGGTAGACAGTGAAACCAAACAAGACACAAGAATATACCTTAAAGTCAATATGAGCAAAAATGTGCTCTAAGCCTGGGATAAATTTGTATAAGACCTAATGGTCATACCTATACCTTAAAAGTATGTTAATGAACATATTTAATCAATTACCAAAGAAAACCAAGCTTGAAAAACAAGTTAAAACACAAAATGTGCTTTAAGGAGTCTTAAAGCACGTTTTGAAAAATTGTCTTGTAAATGAGTTTTGTATGGCTAGATGTCCATCATTACTCTTTAATTAACATGTGTACTATATAGTATCACATTTGGAAGTCTATATCAATGGGAAATCAAAAATTTCACATCTATGTGCCTTGTTTTAGTGAATAGTAACCTTTTTAAGCTAGTTTGTAACATATGTTGTTATAAGTAATTAAGTTGGTCAACAAAGACTATTATACCCTCCAAAGTATATGGGGGCCGGTTTTTCATGGTGTGAGTCACCAACATGTAAAAGAAATCAAATAAGTAAAGTAAAGCTTAAAGTAAAGTACTATTTTGCTTTATAACATAAATATCTCCAAAAGCAAACTTACCTTCTCATTTTCTTCTCTTCTTTCATTTCACACGGTTTCTTCATCTTCTCCTTTCCTCCATTTACGATTTGCTACAGCTCCTCTCTTCTCCATCTTCATTTCCTTGCCAAATCCAACTCCATGCTCCAAATCAAATTCTAAGACCATATTTGTCTTAGTTAGGTCAAGCTCTACATTTCTACCTTTTCAAATCTTCAAGAGCTCAATTTTGGTGCCATGGAGAATCACCATTGATGGAGCTTGAGCTTGTGTTTCTACACATTATTATTCTCCTTTGCTTCTAGGTAAGGAATCTCAAAGAAAAATCAAGTTTCCTCTCCTTTTAGTACATGGCCGAAAATTCACCTCACAATGGTGTCTTTACCTTGCTTGTTTTAGCTTCATTTGAATCTTCCAAGGGCTAGGAGGAGTCCTCTCTTGCTACTTATTCAAGCTCTCTTTCCATTCCAAGGTAAAACAATCATTTAATACCTTAAGATAATATATGTAAACCTAGGGTTTACAATGAGATGAAGCATAAAGCTTATATACTCATTTCAATATTGGTATATTGTTTAGTAGTTGACAAGGAAAGAAATGCCTTACCGGTTTTACAAGGAAACAAGAATGAAGTTTGTGAGGAAAAAGAGGTAAACAAGCTATCTCAATGTAGTTTAAATGCCTTAGGAAAATGAGCTTGATTTGCTTAATAAAATACCTAAGGAGCCAATGGGAAAATGAGCTAGGAAACTATCCACAAGGTGGACTAAAAGGACATGGGAGCATTGTTGTGTGTATTCGCAGGTTGAAGGCATTTAAATGTGGAAATTCAGTGTTTATGGTTTATGCTATTTAAGGGCCTAAGTGCCAAGCAATTTAAGTTTATGCACTATATTGTGATGTAGTGTAAATTTGGTGAAGTTTTGTGTGTGAGGAAGTTCTTGATGGATTTTAGGTGTTCTAGAATGAAATAAGGTAAAAACCTAAGTGTTTGGATGTGAGGATATACAAGAGAAGCTATGGCAAAATTTGGAAAATGTATAAGGAGTTCTAGGTGTTTTAAATGAGTTTTGGTGAACTAGGAAGTGTTAAAGGTGAACAAATGTTTTACTAGGGAAGAAGAAAACATGTATTAAGGTGATTTAGAGTGATGCAAGGATTTAGGTATTATCTTGGAAGTTCTAGGAATTCAATGTGTGTTTTTGAGAATGTATTCAAGTCTTGGAGAAGTTTGTTTAAGGTTTAGGAATGTTGATGTACAAGGAAGAAGTGATGTTTAGGCAAGATGTGAAAAGGAGATTTAGTTAGTAAGAGAAGAAGTTTGAGAGATGATGTTAAGGTGTAGAGGAAACACCTTGGTATAGTGGTCAATATGGTGAAGTACCACTTATAAATCCTAAGGAGGAAACATTCCAAGTGCTAAGCATTTTGTAAGGAATTTGTGAATGATAAGATGGTTTTGGTGTGTGATTTAAAGAGTTTAGTACATGGCTAAAGGTGTGTTTGAGGTGTCATATGGTGTTGCAACACATTGGGAGACTTAAGGAAAAGTTTGGAACAATTTGGACAATTCTTAGGAAGTTTCTGCAGCCGACCTACCCAGGGGACCGACCCCAGTCTGGGTCGGTCGGGCTGAAACTGTGAACTTAGATGATCTCTGCAGCCGACCTACCCAGGGGGTGGGTCGGTCGGTGGGTCGGTCGGACCATAAAAAAAAAAATTTAATTTTAAGAATGTTAAGTGGTATTAGTGGTATGCCATTAAGAGAGTATTGATGGTTAGAAAGATAAATATATATGGACTTGAGAGATTAAGTTAAGTAAGATGATTTAAATGTTAAGGTTATAAAATGATATGTAATGAGGGGATTGTTAAGTAATGATGTTATAAGATTGTTAAGGACATGTTAAGTGAGTTTTAGTGACAATTAAGTGGGTGAAAAGTTGTATTAAAATGTGAGAGTAAAACAAATTAAAAATGTCAAGTTATTTAACTAAGTTAACGGGGAAAAGTTGTAAGCATTAGACATTAAATAATCAAGCAACCCAGATGTTAATAAAAACACATGTGATGTTAACAGTTGTTCGAGAATTGCTCGAGGAACATAAGTGGACGTGGTAGAGTGGACTCCGGTGACAGGTATGGTTTTCTTGCAACCTGTGTCCTACCGGATTACACCGGCTTGTATGCCAATGTGTTTTTCTGTATGTTTGCCACGTTGTAAGATTAAACATGTAATGAGTTTACAGTAATTCATTTATGTGGCGTGTACAACTCCGATACCATTTAACCTCGGAAGTGTTAACCTTAGTTAACTGAGTCTAGGATCACATGAGAGTTCGGTATTCGGAGTAAACGACCCGAACCATGGGACGTACTAACCACGGCTATGCGTGTGTTAATTGTGTGATATGTGTATGTGAACGTAGGGATCTCCCTTGTGTGTCTAACCCAGTTGTAATACTGTATGGTGTGTAGTTATGATAGACTCCATAGTGGGGTTCTAACTAATATCTAAAGTAAGTATGTACTAACAGTAGTGAGGAATCCGGTTTGGCCGGTCGCGCGTTGTTTGGGAGAGGGTATCCTTCTTAGCCTTACCCTTCTCTTTGTTATGGTTGTTTCCCTCACGGGTTATGATCTCCCATTAGCTTATTCCAAAGCTTAGCTATTCTGACTTATGATCGGTTTAGGGGGAACATGTGTTTGTGTGGTGTGTTCGGGCCTCCAAACCCGAACCGCCTTAACTTAAGTTACTCGTCCGACTATTAGGACGGTAATGAGTGTTGTTGTTATTGTATAACGAGCTTATCATGAGACTGGCAACATTCTCTAGGCTCACCAGTGTATAAGCAATGTTTGGGTCGGTTCCTAAGAGAACCATTCCCGTTATGTTATGTATTTTGTTGTGATGCAATATCTATTGCGGTGTTATGTTGTACACGTGGAAACGTGCAAAGTGTGGTTATGTGTTGTTATGTAGTGTATGTTATATGTTGTATAATGTGGAGTATGTGGATCATGGATATGAATCCCAGTTTGAGAAAAGAGGCGTTTAAGGATAACCCGATTCAGGGGTAAGTGGCGTCTGTTAAGGAAGTAGCTCCATTAGAGGAGGAACACTCTAGGGATAATGAATACCATGAGTGACTTATTAAGTAAGGATATTATCCGTTGTTGAGCCCGTTGAGGCGAAATGATTATGTGTGTGTTTACAGTTGCATGTATGATTTTAAAATAATCAACCGCATGCTAAGACGACAATTAGTTGTGCGTGGCCCGGTAGCATGTGGGCTGCGGGATTACCATACCAGCAAAGGTGCTGAGCCCCTTGGGGGCCACCCTTTCTCTTCTTTTCCTATTTCAGGTACAAGGAGCTGGAAGCCGTCCGAGAGTAGGACGGGGTAGTCATTGTACATGGGTAATTGTTTATGTTGTATTATACAGTAGGTGTAGTAAGACCGAAATTGTTATCGGCATTAGTTATAAATACTCGGTATAGTTGGAAGGTGTATGTTGTTGTTGTGTTAATGGAAAGGTATAGTAATGTGTAGTCGCTCGGGAATTTAGCCCATCAGACCGGTACAATGTGTATGTATTAGCCTTGTTAGCCACGTGGGTGGCTAACGGCGTGTAACACCAACGAGTTAAGTAATGTGACGAGGTTGTTATTCCGCTGCAGTTTATTGTAAGTGTGTTAATGTTGGATGGGGTGTTACAAATACCAATAACAAACATTCTACAATGAAGATGTTGGTGAACCCCGGAAACAGGGACAAAAGGAATAAACTTAAGCAGTAATCTACTAAGGATTAAAGATATACAATCCCGACAGAGGGAAGCTCAGAGGACCACCCCCACAGAGCGGGCATAGTCGAGCCGAATAACTAATGAATGACAGCTAATACTGTTTGCCTAACTCATTAACACCCAAGTGTGAACAATCATCAACGGGTGGTGTAGTCAGCGGAAGTTGAAAGAAGCGTTGAGGTGGGAAAATAAGATGACGGAACGATGTCCGACTTGGACACCGTAAGGCAAACGCCTAATACGAACTTAGCCTTATTTGCTAAAAGACATAAGTCTAGTAAAATGACAGTATTGTCAAAGACTTAAGTAACCTCACTGAATAAACTTCCATAGCAGGAAGCAGGATGCAGCAACTTACCATGAAATCTGATACTACATTTAAAATGTAACCTAACGGTGGATAGCGTCTAAGAACCAGAATCTTATGAGGATAACCCACAGATGAGTAAGAGTACAGGGAGTGAACCGAGCACCGGCTCTCACCTAATGACATTAAGCACTAAGAGCCTACAAGCCAAGGATGTTAACCACATCAGAGCCCGAGGCGCAGTAAGTTGTAAAAGAGCTTATTCAAGCCATGAAGGAACTACAATGTGTAGATGTGAACGGTTACAAACCTATAACTTAGATTGAGGAAAATATTACCAAGAAAGGGTACCAATGAGAATATTGAGATAATGCTAAGGACAGGGGCGGAGAACGAACCATGCCTTTAGGGTGGGGATACCTCTCCTTGTTGTGAGGCCAAGAGTGGGAATAAACCCCTCAAAAAGGGCTTTCATATATTCGAGAAATAATACGTTTGTTAGAGAATGGAAACTGTAAACCTTGAAATTACCTTAGAACATACCAGATACACTTGAGTAATAAGGAAGGCTGCTGTAACACCCCAACCCGAAATCCAATAAACTGAACGGCGATCACTCCCAAATAAAATACATCTGCAGCGGAAATAAATACAACAACCGGGCGGTATTACAATGTCGTTGGGCACCCTTGTGAGCAACAAGGCTAAGTCCAAATACAATCTCCAAAAGTCACGGTCTGAATACGAATACAATTCGAGATACTAGGAATCAAACTCAAATGTAAAATACTTAAGTAAAACAAATGTCTAAAGGAAGACTCCCATAGCTTGAATCTACCCCACCTACACTCGGTGTGGTAATCTTCTTAACTTCAGGTACCTGAAAAATGGGGGTGCCCCCAAAGGGGCTCAGCAAACAATGCTGGTATGGAAAACGTGCAGCCCATCGTCTACCGGGCCACACCAACTACTTTGTCGAACACATGCAGTTCATTTTTATAAAGCTGTAGACAAGCATAGTCTGATAATAACAAGTATCCATACAAGGACAATAATATCACATAGAACAAGACTGCAGAAGGTCAAGTTAGCTGAACTGAAATCTCTTAGTGATAGTCGGGTCCACACAATGGGACTGACAGGTATAACTGAATATCTTAAATAGTGGAGGTATAGTGACCTCGTTAAGATTGAAAGGTTGGGTATAAAAACCCCAGGAGATAACGTAGTTAAACCCTGAACTGAGAGGCGTGGGAAATAGAATCCCACTAGAGGAATGAAGTCTTCCTCAAACTGAAGGGCATTAGAAACCCGGGAGAAATAGAGTCTTCCTCCCAACTGAAAGTTCCGTCGTGACGTAGATAGGAGACGACCTGAGACAGGTACAACTCCTGTAGCATGCATGGCCAGATCCAACTGGGCTCCTCGTTCTCGTAGTATAGAATTGTTAATGTCATATAAAGACGTTAAACAAGAACACAATGTGTATTGTCAATTATCACGTTTAGGATAATGACGTTTGTTATAAACTGAAGTTAGTGAGAGACTTGAGTACAAGTCCTCGGTATACTGAAACGCAGGTATTTAATCCACTGGTATAGTAGTGTTTGTATGCATGGGACATACACGTTGTAGTCAGCAACATTCACGCACATAAAATAATACCACAGTGTGCAAGAGTAAAACAACAGTTTACATTAATTATCTTGGTCGTTACTTCAAACAACAGATAGCACACAAGCCGGTGTAATCCGGTAGAAAACAGGTTGCAAGAATCCCATACCGTTCACCGTAGGTTGCAGTTGATTATACCCTGGTCAACGTCTGGTCAAACAAAGTCCTAGAATAGGATTAACTGAGAGGGTTAATTTATGTTACCCTTATATAATAATCTTATTGGATCTTTCAACAAATCTCGTATTTGTTATTTCTTGTGAGGTTTATTTCTTTTAATTACCTCATGATTTAATGTATAACTTATTTGTTATTCCTTTTTGATTTATTTATAAATCCTTTAATGTACATATATGTATTCATATATTCATGTACTATATTTGTTGTTTATTTTAATTGTCTAAGTGACATAACAACTTATAATTTTCTTATCTATATTTAAATGTCTTACAATGACATAATATTCTTATAATCTCATTATTCTCCTTTTAGTCATAAATAATACTTATTGTTTCTTTTTAACTTCCTTATAACTATATAAGCCATAGTTCTAATTCCATAATTCCTTTAATTAAAATTCTTTCTTCTAATTCCTCAAAATATCCATATAGGACTTATATTTATTTAAATCTAAATTCTTACCCTTATATTTCGGTTATTTACAAAACAACCACATTAATTCATAAACTTTATATTTAAATTCTAATCTCATTATATTATAGAGTTTTAACTTCTTATTTAGCTAAATTACATAGTCACACTAATATTTTGGTATATAGTTTTTAAGTACTATAACTTTCAAAAATAACAACTTAGCCCCTTAAATTCTCGGCAATAATAATTTATTCCCTATAATTACAATTTAACCACAAAATCTTATTAACTTTACATAATGCCTTATAAACTATAGTTTTAATTTTAATTCTCCATAAATGCCGAATATATATATATAAATTCTTAAATTACCAAACTAACCCCAAGTAATTCGGCTTTGGTCTTGAACTTTCCATTAATTACATTTTCACCCCAAAACTTTATAATAGTCACTTAATAACTTATAAACTATAGTTTAAATATTTAATTCCTCAAAATTTCGAAGGTGAACCTAATAAATCTCCTAATTATGTATTCGCCCCTTTTTATGATCTAAACTTTCCTAACAACTTTTATAAATTACATAATAGCCCAAACTTTATAAAAAAGTTATTTTAAAGCTTGTTTAAATTATCTAAAATTCTTAAACTTAATTCCAAACCTTATATTATATCATATATATTTCAAGAATACCCCTAACTCTCGGTTTTTATAATAAACACACTAAACTTTGTGAAAATTACATTTAAGCCACATAACTTAATTAATTAGCCATTTAAGCTCTCATAAAATATTTTTAACTCACCAAACTTTGTGATATAAGTTTATATACCTAAGTAGGTCATTAATACCTATTTATCAATTAAAACATTCGGCCATATTTATTTGGTGACCATATAGTATATAAAAGTGGATTTATATGTCATAATAATTATACATAAATTCATAGGAGTTATATAACTCATGTAAAAATTATTGTAATGTCTTATATAAATTCTTAGCTCAAAAATAAGCATTTTTGCCCTTGATAATTCGGCTTGAATTAATATGTAACATAACTAAATTTTGTGACACAAAAATGTGTCTTAAGGTAAATATTTTCCATATAAGTTATAGATTGTATCTTTGGCATATAATACCTTATAGTTTCGGTTTTAATAAACCTAGGAGATGTACATAATTTTTGTATAATTTTTAGAAGCTTAACAAAGCTTATAACATAAAGATTTACTTAGTAAACTTACTTCTTAACAAAGGTGGTTAAGTGCTTGAACTCCTCTTGAATCTCCAAGCTTTCTCCAAGGAAATTTTGATGCTCACTTCGGTTATATGCAAGTGGTGTAGGAGTTTTAGGAGTTAGATCTTGAATAAAGATCTTAAGTAGATTTGTGAGTAGTTTTACAAGGATTTACCTTAGACTTTTCTCCTTATGAATTCGGCACTCCTAAGGTGGATGAAGAACAAATTTTCCTTCATCAAAATGAAGAAGAAAAGAACCTTAGAAGGAGTAGAACTTGGTTACACATAAAAATGTGCTTTAAGGATTTTCAAGCATTAAAACTACCTTAAGATAACCTTGAGATGCTCCTTGGATTAATGTTGGTTTGAACAACCTCCTTGGTGAACTAAGTGATGCCGAACTCTTGTTGTTATGCTAGGAAGAGTTTTGCTTCAAGGTTTGACAAGAAATGCTAGGAAATTACCTTAAAGATGAAGGTAGAAGTTAAAACTCCATTAATGGACTTAAGAGCTTCAAAGGAAGAAGATGAAGCAAGAAGAGAGAGCTTAGAACCTTACCAATTCGTGAATGAAGAGTGCAAGGAGGGAAATGAGACTAAACTTACGTATAAGGTAAGAATGCCTTTGGAAATTGATTTTTGTTTTGTCAATTTTTAATGTCATTTGACTATTCTTTTCCTTAGTTTATTACATAGATTATTGGCTCAATAAAAGCCCTTCTTTACTGCATAAAACCGGCCATGTGGTGTGACTAAGCAAGAGTTGGAAAGAAAATAATGTTGGCTAGAAGACAAGGTAAGAAAAGGTAAGGTATCTTCTTTTGATTTTTCTAAGTTTTGCTTGTCTTCTTCTCCTCTTGTAGCTGGACGAATTCAAGCTCAATTGGGAGGTCTCCACCGGTCATGAAGAGCCAAGGAAGAGCTAAGGAAGGTCACATGCTTAAGAAATCAAAAGGCAAAAAGAAAAGGAATCTACTTTTTGCTTTTAGTATTTGTTTTGTATCTAGCTCACATGGCCTTATTCCATGACCTAATTTCGACAGCTCTCTGGTCAAATGAGACCTACATACTTTGGCATTAAGTAATATAACACATGGGATGATGAGTTATCATGTTTTAAGCCTTTTATAAACTTTTAAAGCAAATTTTATACTAGTTTTTGCTCTTAAAATTAGCCCCTATAGAGCACCTTGTTGACTAGTCACACCAACTGATTTAGAAGGTCATTTTACCCCTTTTTAAGATTACCAATTCTTGGCATGTCAAAAACTACAAGACAATTGCGTAAAACGCATTTTCGTGACACCCGAAGGTGTGTTTTTGTGCTCTAAGGAACTTTTTGGGAAACCAATTGTTTTTATGAGTTCCAAGTGTTTGTAAACACTTATTATGGTAAATAAACATATACTAAGATGTTACATTGGGTTATATGAGGTTATATCAACCCATGACATAATTTACGGGCCATCGGGACACACCCGGGCAAAAAGGAGCGCTAAGAAATCCTCCTGTTGTTTTTGCTGAATTTTGAGAAACCACTTCGTGGGTTCTCTTTATAATGGTTAATAATGATGTTAGGAACTCAAGGAATTAATTTTATAGGAGTTCGTGCCACCTCGGCACTCCTCCGGACTTTTCGTGCTTTAAGGGGCGTGCGTGAGCACTCCCGAGCGTTTTGCGTTTTTGACTGAATATAGCTTAGGGAATATATTTATATATTCATATAATAATTGTATGACCATTTGGTTTGAATATTAGAGGGTCATACAAGGTCATGTTTGACCATATGCTTCTAAGGCGTTTTAGCGTTTATGGAGAAACGACTGTTTTTACGTAACGTTCGCATGCATGGGTTTGCATGCGTACGTGAAATGATTTATAATAGGATTATTTTCCATTAAATAATGGTTTAATAATATTAATTAGATTTGGGGTATTTCAGCTGCAGAGACAGACCTCATATCCAACACCCAGGATTTAAGAACCAGTATTCGACAGAGATAAACATGGTGAGTGCACAGAATGGCACGTCAAGTGACCAACGCTCAGAAGAGCTTGTGAGTAAACAGATGACTTCTTCAGTAACCGGTTAAATTACATGGTAAATAACATCATAAAGGATGAAAGAATGTGAGAGAAATTAGCCTACTTACGAATCTGAGATTGAAGCAGAACATCTTCATATTAAGAGTCAACCATTTTACAACACGGTACGACAACCGCCAAACACCGAAATTAGAGAACTCCTAGTGTGTTTACACCAAGAAGGGATTGAATATAAGATAAGATGTTAGAGTAAATGAGTAAGTAGTTGCGCCATCAATGGGCAACATGGTAAAGGCCATCTACCACGGTAGTAGTGGTCGTGAGTACAATATTTATATAAGGGGATTAAGTCATGATGCGCGGTAAAGCGACCGTTATGTATAAGCCGTCAGATATTGACATTGAGGTAATTAAATTTATGAGTTAAGACCAATATAAGTAAGGAAATAAGATGGTAGACGAACTGTGCATTGATGCCAGTAGTCTGGACCTGGTTAGGTAAGATTTCACAGGAAGCACACTACCCACTCCTTAAGGAACTAGAAGTGCATTCCTAGTAGAACAAAAATGAGAAAGAAGATAAGAGGCTCTATGGAAAGAGACCTCGGTCACTAAGAGACCGAATCAGTACGGGATGCAGAAAGAACCAGCGCATACAATACCAAGAACATAGTAAATGGATTTCCCTTGATTAAATTCAAGAAGAACAATAAGTGTTATTATGGAGCAATGAAAGAGGACATCGACAGTAGAATACTACATAATTAGCAATAGCTAAACATGTGACGGACACTACGAGTTTACTAAAATGAGATGTGGGACGACTGCACCCCACAGGGGCTTGCAGGCCTGACACGCTCATTTATGAGTTAGTTGGGTAAGTAGTAATGTACCAGTAAGGTACCCCATGCATGTAGACGAGTGGTGTAAGGAACACAGGAAGTAGTCGACTCCGTACCACGGACAACGACGCAAGATCAGACAAGAGCAGCTACTACCACAAACAGTCGAAGAAAAGGAATTCAGTTGAATCAACGACACAAAGGAACCAGAGAACAAATAATTAAGGACTATGAAGTGCGAAGAGCACGGATTGTTAAGTACAGACGTTGGACATGTCTTAAGAAATTAAGATTAAACTGTAAAGCGCAATAAGCACTAAACAGTAGTTTCAGATTAAGAATCATCCTCAGACCAAAGGTCAGATGGAAAGAACAATTTAGATACTTGAGGAAACACTAAGAATACAAACATTAGACCTCCAGGGAGACTGGATAGATGAGCTACAACTCATCAAGGCCGTGTATATATTAAGATAACACGTGTCCACGGAGAGACCAATATTCCTAAAACTGTAAGGATACAGAAGGATATACAATACTATGAAAGGATAAGAGAGGTAGTTAAGCCTAAGACTATCAGAGTCACGCAGCGGAAGCTAGCGGACCGGTAACTTAAAGAGGTTTCACATACCTGATGAACCGGAAAAAGGAATGATGTACCACACACCTTCTAATAGAACAAATATAAGACTTTGAGATTAGACCAAACTAAGTTAAGAATATGGTATAAGTACCATTAAGAACCCTCGATGCAGAGACTAAGTCATTAGCATAGTTATGACCCTCTGATCGAATTATAAGTGAGATAGATGACATGGAAGCTAGAATGCTTGGTAAGAATTAGACATCTTGAGCTTATGTTCAAGGATGATATAATGTTGATTACGTGGGCGTAATCCATTTTAAGGGGGGTAGAGCGAAAACCACTTAGCATATGTTTATGTACTTAGTACATAAACTACGGTGTGCAAAACACAAAATAATTTGAGAATTTGTTTTACATAAACATTTTGAGATAAATCATGGTTATTGCACACAGAAGATGTGAATACCATACATATTAAGTACATACCTTGTTAACTCCGGTGTGAGTACAAGTTAAGAGAATTAAGAAAGAGGATTAAGGAGACTTAAGGAATAAGGAACATATGAGATATGAGTCGATATGAGACTATGTGTGAGATAAGAATAAGATAACACTATGGGATACTGTTCGATATGAATATGAGGAAGAAGATAGTAAAGCTATGAGATATAAGATGGTGAGAAATGGTATGAGATGGTTATAGACCTTAGTAGGAAATTTAAGTCTTGAGGTAATTACTAAAAGATAATTTGGGAATGTTTGATGGACTGAGTCCACACTTTGGAGATGTATTGATTATGATTAGAAGAACTAAAAAGATAGAAAATTGGACATGAGTGAATTATTTGGATGTTTGAAAATGACGTGGGAGGTGGAACTTGATTTTCTAGGGATCAAGGGAAACCGAACATAAATTGGGGTGGAAGGATAGTTCAACACTGATGCTGATCACGTCAGGGTTGGATGATTCCTGAAACTCCCTACCAGTGGTCACAATTAAATCACGCTAAGGATAGAGGCGTTAGTATAAAACGAAATTGGAGTTGATTGTATTTTTAATTAGAGGAATTATTTCTCACATGACTTCGTAAAAAGGATTACCTTTTTACTGAGTCTCACCCATGAAGTCGAGGATGCACGAGCCTTTGTCTTCGGACCGGTGACATGGGGAGAGCAGAGTGTTTTATATTCTGGCCCATGGTGACGAGGACGAACGAGCCATTGTCTACGGACCGGTGACATGGGAGAATACGTTGGAAAAATTATGTGATTGTTTTAATCATCAAAAGGAACAAAGGGAATTTTGAGTGCTATACATGCTTAAGCGTGTTGTGTGATATTTAAGAGTAAGCATATGGTGGATCTAATGATTCAATGAGTTTAAGTATACATAAGTATGATCTATCTGATCTATGGAATGATGTAAGACATGTACTCTAATAAGATAAGATGCATGGGAACTTTGGGGACAAAGTTCTTTTAAGGGGGGTAGATTGAAATACCCCAAACCTAAGTATGTTAAGTAAACATCAATATATGATGTATTAAGTCTAAAATATGCCTTAGAAATATTGGTAGACAATTTAAACCAAGAAAACACAAGAAAACACCTTAAGGGCAGTTTGGGCAAAAACGTGCTCTAAGCTTGGAGAGACTTGGGTGAGCACCCAAATATCATGCTAAGACCTTAGTAATATCCTAATGGTCATTTTAAATCAATTACCAGAGAAAACCAAGCTCAAAAACAAGCTTAAACGCAAAATGTACTTTAAGACTCCTTAAAGCACCTTTTTGAGAAATTGTCTTAGAATTGAGTTTTGAGTGGCTAAATGCCCATGATTACATATTAATCAACATGTGTACTAATTATTATCACATTAGGAAGTCTAAATCAATGGGAAACCAAAAATTTCACAAATATGTGCACTAATTTGTGAATAGTGGCCAAATTAAGCTTAAGTCAACATAAGTCAATAAGATGGTCAACCAAGACCATAAATATCTCCATTATAAGAGGGGGCCAGTTTTTGATGTGGGGAGTCATCATATGACTAAGCAATTAAAGGAAAATGAGAGGAAAGTAAAGGAATGCTACTATTTGCTTTTAAAAGCAAAATATCTCTTATAAGCTACCTTTCTTCTTCTCTCTCTTCATTTCTCTTCTTTCCATTGGTTTCTCCTGCCTCCTCTCTTCTCCATTCACGTAAGAGCAGCCTCCATTGTTGCCTCACCTTGCTTTGTCCATAACTTGCTCATTTTAGCTCCAAATCAAAAACTAAACACATATTATTCTTAGTTAGCTCAAGCTCTAGCTTTCTATCTTTTCAAATCCTTCAAAGCTCCATTTCGGTGCCAAGAGAAAATTCCATTGATGGAGGAAAGTAAAGTTTGAAGAGCACTTGTGGTTCTCCATTCATCCAAGGTAATGAAAATGTAAGAAAAATCAAGTTCCCACCATTCCTTCATATAACCGGAAATCTATACTCATGGGGCTTCATTTTTATGCCTTGTTCTAGCTTATTTTCAATTCTCCAAGGACTAGAGAAGGTCCTACTTGATTCATATCCAAGCTTGTTTTGAGAATCCATGGTAAAGCATTCAATTTAACACCTTAAAACACATTTTCAACCTAGGGTTTACTCCTTAAGGTTAGTGTATTATTTAGCACTCATGAGAGTCATTGTGTATTGATTAGAACATTGGCAAGGGAAGTTAAGATGGTGGCCGAGATTCCCAAGGGAAAAAGTTCTAAGGAGGAAGTTAAGATAAGCTTGAGAAAACAAGGTAAAATGCTTACCTAATGGTGGTTTAAGTTTTAAGGAATGAGTTTTAGATGAGTACCAATGTAGCCTAGGGCTTACATTAGGTAATGGGTTATATAACCTAGGAAAAAGAATTTAAACTAGCTTGTGAACTTGTGACTAAAGAGCCAATGGGAATGAGTTAGTAATATAAGTCCAAGATGGATTTTAAGAGCATTATAACTACTATGAGATTGATGGGTGTATTTGCAGGTTGAAAGCTTTTATATGTGGGAAATTCAGTGTTTAAGTTTAAGTTATTTAAGGGCCTAAGAGCCATGTCATTTAAGAGCCTTAGTCCTATGCAATTTAAGATTATTGCAATATATTGAGTTTGTTGTGAATGAGTTGGTTTGGGTGATAAAATATGATGAGAAAGAACTTGATGTGTGTGAGATGGTTGAATGAGGAAAACAATGAATTTGGGCATGATAATATATTAGAGAGGCTATGGCAAAATTTTAGTAGAAAACAAGTGTTTAAGTGGTGGTGGTGAGTTAATATGCCCTAGGATTTACTAGGGATCATTAAGAGGAATTTGAGTGGAAATGAGTTAACTAAGTAGTTCTTGAGGTTTAGAATGACCTAGAGTTGTCTATGAGGAAATTAGAGTTTAAAAGGGTGTATTGAACACACCAAAGTCATGGTAAGAGGAATGGTGAGATTTGTGCATAAATTTGAAGGAGAAGGTGTATAATGCTTAAGATGATTTAGGTATGAACTAGAGAATACAACAATGAGAATTTTGGGAAGCTTGTGTAAGTGAAGAGGATACTAGTGGTGGAACAATAAGGTTTTAGTTAGATGGTAATGAGTGGACTTAGGAGATGGAAGTGAAAAATTGAAGGAGAATGCTGCCGAATGTCGAGGAAATTGACTAGGAAAGTAAAAGAGCGTGTGATCATGAGAATGGTGAGTAAGTTGGGTAAAAGGAGATGAAAATGTCTAAGGAGGGTGTAGATAGTCAAGGCAAAGAAGAACAAGGTTAAGGTGCTAAGAGGATGACAAGAAATGTATAGGTAAGTTCATGAGTTTAGGTTGATGGGTAGCAAATGGATAGGAGAGGAATTTGTGCATGGATATGCAAGGTGACTTGAGGAAGTTTTGGTAAATGGGCTGAAGATGGAAAAGATGATGCCTATGAAGTGCTCAAACTGTTAAGGAGGGAACACTTGGGTTGGTTGAAGTTTTGGTAAGGTTACAAGTTGGAAATGTAGGAAAGTCCTAAGTGGTCGGAGTTTTAAAAGGATTGAGTGAATGTTTAGAAGATCTTTGGAAATGTTTTGGAGAGTTTGGTGGAAGTTCTAAGGTGAGTTTAAGTGCCTAAGTGGCATTAGGACACATGGGGGAACTGTGGAGAAGTTTGGAGTCAAATGAGAATTTAGAAATAAGGTTCTAGAGCCGACCGACCTTAGGGACCGGACCTGCAAGGTCGGTCGAGCTCAGTTTACACTACCGGGAAGAGTTTCTGGAATCGACCGAACTTGGGGACCGGACCTACAAGTTCGGTCGGGCTTGTATTTTGTGTACGAATTGAGTCTCTGGAATCGACCGAACTTGGGACTGACTTTGGCAAGTTCGGTCGGGCTTAAATATCCCACGGGGAAACTCTCGGGAATGGACCGACCTTGGGGACCGGACTTACAAGGTCGGTCGGGGTAAAATTTTCAAACGGTAATAAGTTCTGGAATGGACCGACCTTGGGTAAGGTCGGTCGGTAAGGTCGGTCGACCCTTAAGTTGTAAAAAAAAAAGAAAGAAACCCTAAGAAAGTTTAGAGGTATAAATGGTACCCCATTAAGGGGCATTGATGATTAGAGGTATAAAGACCTAAGGGATTAAGTTAAGTATAAACTTAAAAGTTTAAGTTTAGGTTGTAAGAATAAGTTGTAAAACTTAAGAGGTGTTAGATGGGGAATCATTATGGGTTAAGTAAGTTAAATAAGTTGAATTAAGTTAAGTGATTAACAACCTAAAACTGAATGAATGTTTTAGGGCTTGAGTATTTGGACTCCGGAAGAGAGTAGCAACCGACGACAAAGGTGAACGGTACAGTTCTTCTTGTGACCTGCTTGCTAACGAGGTGTCCCTCGGCTTGTGTGCTATTTGTTTTTGTGTGCTCACTAAACAAGATAAAGCATGCAACCGGAACATTATGATTGTTGTATTGTCGTGTGATGTTTGAAACTAACACAACTTACCGTGAGAACTTACTAACCAACGTTTAGTAAGGAATTGAGTGAGACTAAGGAATGCTCCCTAATATTAGTTTGTTATAAACCGAAAGAGGTTAACCAACATTGTCTTGAGACTTCTACTAACTGGAACTTAAGGGGGGAGTGAGGAACCCGGGACTGACTCCGGTCATGCATGCTAAGGAAAAAGGGGGTCGGTATCTATAGCTGACCCGACTTCCGCTTAAGGACTTGTCTTCGGACTTGTTGCCTAGGGTCGGTTGCCGGCTCAGCTACGTTGGACATACAGTCCAAGGTAGGAGGCATTAAGATGGTGGGTAGGATCACCTAAATCCTAAATTATAAGATAAGTTGTTTATTCACCCAATGGAGTTAATAGCTCATTGGCTAGGGTTGTTTTTGACCCAACAAAAATAAACATTGAGGTAAGATGCAATCATTTCTATTTAAAGAGTGGTTGTATTCTAAGATTAAGATAAAGTTTGAGATAAGTTGCAACCATTCCTTTTTAAAGGATGGTTTGTATTATAAGACTAAGATAAGCTACATCCATTCCTTTTTAAAGGATGGTTGTTTTCTAAGATTAAGATAAGACTAAGATTGAGGTAAGTTAAGGATGGACTAAGACTAAGAGGAAACGTAACTTAAGGAGTGAAGTAATTGACTCACTAATTAAGGAAACGCATTTAAGTCGTTCATTGTGTTTGAACTTTGATTGTTCATATTTGGATTGTTGTTTACTGCACTTTCTATTATGTTGTGCATCTAATCAACCTCCATGCTATCGACAATTAGTCGTCATAGCCACGTTAGCTTGGGGGCCATGAGAGGATCGTACCAGCATTCGTGCTGACCCCCTTTGGGGGCTGTTTTTACTACACAGGTGAACGTCAGGAGGCAGCCGTCACGAGAGTAAGATAAGGTACAAGCGTTACGGGTTAAGTGTGGCCTACGAGTTGTGCATGTACACTCGTATGGCAATTTGAGTTAGTAAGATGTATAGGATGTGAGGGGATTGTAAGGTGAATATGTATTTGGATAAGATTGGTTTGTACTAATGTTCGGTATGTTCTGTCAATCAGACCGTGGTAAGGTCCTGGAGTGTATTGAATTCCGCTGTGACATTTATATATATGTTGTTAAGTTGCGAAACCACATTTGGATTGAGATGGGGTGTTACATAAGAAAAGTGTGGGAGTTGAGAAATAATCCTTGACGGTAAGGGGTCTGTTCGGTAATATTTAATGTGGTAGGAACCTTAAGTTAAAAATAAGATAAGAGTGGAAATATCATAAAATATGATATAAGGAATATAAATGTAACATTATAAAACTTGGTGTGGTAAAATTGTAATTAATGGAAACTTAAGGGCTATTGCGAGTTTATAAGGGGTTAGGAATGAAATTAGGCTATGGTTGACAATGTTTGAAATACCCCTAACTAATAAAACATTTATGAATCACCTAATCAAATAAATTAAGGCCTAAACATGCTTTAAAAATCAATTGAAAACAACAATGGTCATCATAAAACAAGAATTACACCTTGTGACCATTTAGGGCAAATATGTGCCCTAATGAACTCTTTAGGATCCAAATTAAATTCCTAAGAATTATAACTCATAAATGAACACAATAAAACAATTACCAAAGAAAACCAAGCTCTAGAATGAGTTATAACACAAAAAGGAGCACTAAAACTCCTTAAGACACATTTTTATGAAAGTGTCCAAAACTTGACTTTGGATGGCCAAATGGCCTTGTATACACCGTAATTAACATGTGTACTACTTAATGTCACATTAGTAACTCTAAATCAAGAGATTAACAAAAATTTCACAAGTTTGGCACTAAAATGTGAATAATACCCAATAGTAAAAATTAAGCCTTAATTGACTAAGTTGGTCAATGGTCAACATTGACCCCCAAAATATCCCAACATGGGCGGTAATAATGGAGTGGATTACAGCACTTACTCAGCCACAAATATCTAAAAATGAGTCATCATTTACTATACATTAAAGTAACATTAACTTATCATAAAAGCAAAATTTACCTTTCTATTTCCTCCTACCCCATTCCAGCCGAGTTCAGCAAGCTTCAGACCCCCCCTTTCCTTCATTGTTGAGCTAGGAAGCAGCCAAATTCAAATAGCAACTCCCATTGGTATATGTAAGCTCTTAATCCATGGTTATGTCTATTCTCTTCCTCTTTTCAGCTAACTTCCAACCATTTCCATCCACTCATCTAGCACGAGTTGGTGTTCAAAGAGAAGGGGAAATCTCGACTGAAACTCAAATTCAAGGGGGAAGCAAGCTTAAGGCATTATTAAGGTAAAAATGTGCTTTAAGCACCTAATTCCTTCTCTACTCCAAATCTGGTTGATTTCTTTTGTTCCCTTGGCTTATTTTCTTCCACTTTATATACTTAATCAGTTGGAATATCAAGAGCTTCAAGTACTAGCCAAATCCATGCCAAAAACACCATTTTTGGCATTTTAATCAAGGTAAAACCTAGCCATCTTCTTGCTTGACTTCCTACGGTGTTATGCCTTAGCTTAGAAGGTCTTTTGATACTCTTTTATTCTGGAAAATAGGGCCGAGAATAGCTTGGAAAAGCCGTAAGATTTTGAGTTAAAAATCTTGGTTTTTAATGGCTTATGATTGCTCTTATGGTTAGTTCAAGTTCGGAACCTAACCATATCATCATATTGTTGTTTAGAACACATTTAAGAAGCTTTAGAAATTTTCCCCTAAAGTGTTGTGGCCAAACAAGGCTTAAAGCTCCCTTAAATCAAGGTATAACTTCTTAATATTATGTTTATATGCCTTTGGAGCTTATACTAAATTTGTGCCAAGAGTGAACCTATTTAAATGGTCATTTTTTACTTTGAAAATGACTAGGAAATGTTACAGGAAACTTTGGCTAATTAATTAAGTAACATAATTGTCAAATTAAGACATTATTTGGAAGATTGGTAATTATTGGAAAATTTAAGGTAAGGCTGAGAGTTTATGGCATTTTTGAAGATATTTAAAGTGCAATTTTTTGTTACAAATTCAAAGTTGTCATAATGTTTTACTTACATTTAAATTAAGGGAAAATTCACGAGATACCCCTGTTTTCTTTCGTAATTCATAATATACCCCTGTGAATTTAGTAATTTAACTTTAAACATGCTTAAATGTTGTCCAAAATTGATAAAACTTTAAATGGACAATGCTAAAGTGTTATATTTTGGTCCAATATCAAATTTGAAGTTTTTTAAGCTCACATGTGACCTGTGGGACCCAATAAACAATCACATATTCATTGGGTCCCACAGGTCACATGTGAGTTTAAAAAGCTTCAAATTTAATATTGGACCAAAATATAACACTTCAGCATCGTCCATGAAAAGTTTCATCAATTTTGGACAACATTTAAGCATGTTAAAAGTTGAATTACTAAAATCACAGCGGTATATTGTGAATTACGAAAGAAAACAGGGGTATCTTGTGAATTTTCCCTTAAATTAATTATTAAAGTTGTTATAAACTGTAAATAAATAAAATTTAGAGGTTGTAGGTGAATATAGCCAAAAACTAGGTGTTTAACGGAGTTAAAAAAATATAAGATTTTATAAAGTTTTGGGGTTAAATTGTAATCTTTGGAAATATGGGTTAAACCGTGAATAATGGGAAATACTGTCAAGGTAGTATTAAGGAGGTCAACCTTGACCAAAGGGTAGGTGCTGACCAGATTAGATAAGTTAAATGATTTATTTATGACTTTAAATCAAGTTATGTATTAAATTGTAAAAAATTACATAACATTTGGGGTGGAAATGTAATTACCAAAATTTTCTAGGTAGAAATGGTTAATATAACCATTTATAACACTTTGGTGAAGTTCGTGATTTTTGGAATATTATAAGAGGGTTAAATAAGAAAATTGTATAATATTAGTTTATTATATCATTATAAAGTTATATATAAACTGGGGTCAAATCATAAATACAGAAAGTTAGAAGGCTGGAAAATAAATTAGAACAGACCCTAGGGTTTGTTCAGTTATTTTAAGTATATATAACATTAGGTTATACTTATTATAAGCTAACAATGTTATGTTATATAGTATATATAACATTGTATAAAATGTGTGGTCAAATGGTAATAATAGAAAGTTGAAGGGTTTGAAAATAATTTAGAATAGACCATACGGTCTGTTTGGTAATTTAAAATATTTTAAACTACGGTTTAAACTTATTATAAGGTTTAAAATGTTATAATCTATGATATATATATATATAACATAGTATATTATGGGGTGATATTGTAATAAATAAAAAATGGTGGAAGCAAATGAAATTAGATTATATGAATTGTGCCTTTTCGGCAATTATAATAGTTTTGTATAAAACTATAGGTTATAAGTAATAATGAGATAAAAATATCATATTATATGATATAAGGATATAGTTGTAACATTATAAAATATTATGTGGTCAAAATGAAATTAATGGGAATTATACTACTGTTGCACAAATAAGAATGTTTCGAAAATGAATTTTAGACTATGGTCTACAATGTTATAAATGCTATAACAATTATATGGTATTAATGTGATTTAAATGGAATTAATATAAGTAAGAATATTCACATGAAATAATGTGACACACAATGAATAAATGGGATTTAAAAACTAAGGTGTATATTGAATAAACCTTAGGAGTTGTAATTATACAATATAAATGTTACATAATCTTAAGATAAGAATCTTAATATAAGTTGTATTATATAATACCAACTAGTGAGAATAATTTTCTCACATAAAATGATAAATGTAACATTTAAATACATGGGATTTATAATTCGTGAAACTTATATATATAAATGCGTGAGCCATATATATAAGATGGAGTATATATTATGGTAGGAAACCATATGATAATAAATGGTGAATGACATTACATGAGTATAGTTGTAAACTATAAGTTACTAAGTTTTGAATTTAAATGTAACTTATTACAAGGTTAATGGATTATATAATACAATGTATTATAATAAATGGAGGGATAATAACACCATATGATAATATTGCATGTATACATGCAACTATAGGTTATACGCCTAAGGTCGAAAATGAACAAGATTAAATGCATATATTGGATTAAACTCAACAGTCGAAATATTACGAACTACGAGTCTAAGTAACGAAGCCGACTTGTTTAGATAAACCCATAATAATTAACTGTTGAAATCCGAGGATAAACTGTCGGGGTTACAATGTTATTCGGAAATACCGGATCTAGTTAGTCATGGAGACTGACTCATAGTGATATTATCATTTTAGATCGTACGTCAAACAAAGGCGCCAGATGAGCTTAGGGTTTTGCGCATCCTTGGTCTGTGGTGTACGGTATGTGGACGGTTTTGATCTGGATTGTCCTGAGGGCTTCCTAGGGTCCAGACTCTATTGATGTGTGTTAACAATCCTGTATGGATGCTATATGCATGTATGTGTGTTTGGACTGTATACTTGTTTGTCATTATCACATTATTACTATTGTACACGATGTCCTTTCAGACTAATACTACGTCGACTATAGATCGACTTATATAAACATACATATGTGATCAAGGTGATGAAACGATTGTTACTTAATATAATACTCTTGGTATTATAATTATGTATATAATAACCTAAGTAAAACACTTAGGTACGAGATACGACAATGTCGGTCTCTGGAGTATGGATCTCGAACATGAATATGACCTAGACTGCTTCTAGGTATTTGCGTAAGACCTCAAAGGCAGCTATATAAAATGTATTCTCCATAAAACTAAGAGTATATCTTAGGAAACGATTTTGACACTTAATCCTATGAGAGAATTGGTATGTGATGAGGGGAGAAAATCCAGTGTAGTTTACGAACTACCTGGTTGCGCATTTGTGATCACTGAGTGGATACCCGATCAGGTTCCGCTCTAGGAAATTCCAACGAGCCCACATAGATCGTTGGTCAGATGGTACCTGTTGTTGGTACACGGCTACAACCTTTTTGTGGACGTTTTATTAAGTTATAGTGGAAGACCAGGGGCCTCCGGACCTCTAGTAAACATGAGCACCTTTGTGTGTACGGGAGAACTACTGTCCATTTAAAAGATTAATTCGGGTTGTCCTAACATGACACCCAACTGGTGATGTGAGTAAACATGGTGATGTTGGATGGGGCCTTGAAGGCCGAATATTAACATAAGTATGAATATCTTTCGCTAAAAGTGATTACTCACTTTATTACATTTACCCGATATATTCGTTTATGCAACTGTTGTTTGTGAAATGTAGTGATTGTATTGGTTGGATGACTCTGCGTTTATGCATGATCCTTACAGTATTATTTATAACTGTAAATCAGACAAGCATGTAATCAACTTAATATCAAGATGGTTAAAATGACTAAGTGACCAATAGGGTCTGAATGCAAACCTAGCATACTCAGCGCTTATCGCTAAGCCTCCACGGAATTTTACAGATTGCTGATTATCGTGGATGCCGAAGTGCAGGACCCGGGTAGTTAGGGTTGTTGTTTTTACTTACTACACACGGAATTGGTTTTGTATAATTATGTGTAACACCCCATCCAACATTAACACACTTACAATAAACTGCAGCGGAAATACAAACCTCATCACATTACTTAGCTCGTTGGTGTTACACGCCGTTAGCCACCCACGTGGCTAACAAGGCTAATCCATATACATTGTACCGGTCTGATGGGCTAAATTCCCGAGCAACTACACATTATTGTCCCTTTCCATTAACAACAACACAACAACACCTACACCTTTCAACTATACCGAGTATTTATAAACTGATGCCGACAACAATATCGGTCTTACTACACCTACTGTATATATATACTTAAATGAATACCCATGTACAATGACTACCCCGTCCTACTCTCGAACGGCTTCCAGCTCTCTGTACCTGAAATAGGAAAAGAAGAGAAAGGGTGGCCCCCAAGGGGCTCAGCACCTTTGCTGGTATGGTAATCCCACAGCCCACATGCTACCGGGCCACGCACAACTAATTCGTCTTAGCATGCGATTGATTATATTTAAATCGTGCATGCAACTGTAACACAAACAAACCATCTTTCGCCTCAATGGGCCCACAAAAGTAATACATCCTTATTTGATAAGTCACTCATGATATTCATTATCCCTAGAGTGCTTCTCCTCTAATGGAGCTACTCCTTAATAGACGACACTTACCCGTTATTCGGGTTATCCTTAACGCCTCTTATCACAAACTGGGATTCATATCCATGATCCACATACTCCACTTTTACAACATATAACATGCATCCCATAACAACATAACAACACTTTCACGTTTCAACGTGCACATAGTACATCGCAATAGAAATTGCATTACAACAATATCACATAACATAACGGAAATGGTTCTCTTAGGAACCGACCCAAACATAATTAGTTCACTGGGAGAGCCTAGAGGATGCTGTCAAACTCATGCTAAGCTCGTTTACATAACTCGTTACCGTTCTGTTAGGCGAACGAATAACTTAACATAAAGATGGATCGGGTTTAGTGACCCGAACACAACATACATAATCCCCAACAGACGTGAGTCAAGAGCCTTGGTTACGCTCAGGGGTGATCGAAGACCAATGAAGGAAGACAATCAACAGAGAGGAAGCTGAAGAAACTGTATACAACACTCCCCAACAACGCGCGACCGGAACAACCGATTCCTCACCCCCCATAATATATAATATTCACAGTTAAAGACTCCGCTGTGGAACCTATCACATCAGCACACAATACAGTATTACAACTGAGTTAATCACGCAAAGGAGGGTCATACACTTACAGCAACATCACACAACTAACTCACGCATAGCCGTGGTTAGAACATTCCTTAGGTTGGAAACGTTATTACCGGATACCGTTCTCTTACGTTTACCTAATAATGGTTAACTAGCCTTTCAAGCGCATTCGAGGTTACCGGTACCGGCACGTAAACAGCAACACAATAACGACTGTAAACTCGTTTCATGATTTATCTTATAACGTGGCAAACACAGAAAACACATTGGCATACAAGCCGGTGTAATCCGGTAGGACACAGGTTGCAAGAAAACATACCTGTCACCGGAGTCCACTTTACCAAGTCCACTTACGTTCCTCGAACAATTCTCGAACAACTGGTACATTAAAGTTACCTTCATTAACATTGGGGTAACATGTTTCTGTAACGTCGAATGACCATGGTTAACCCCGTTTAACTAGTTAAATACCTTTACATTTTAACATGTTTCACTCTTTCATTTTACTTCAACTTTCACCCTCTTATTTGTCATTACAACTCACCTAACATGTCCTATACAACCTTATAATATCATTACCTATCATTCCCCATCATTACTCACCATTTCCATACCTTAAATCTCATTTTCAGAGTGGTCCGGGACTTGGTTTCTTACCTTAAGTCCCGGACCAACACATTAGAGTACTCTCGCTCGCCATATTTAATAGGGTGGTCCGGACCTTGTACTGACCCCAGTCCCGACCACTACATGGAACAACTCTCGGCCTGTTTTTTGGTATATGGTCCGGGACTTCAACCATTAACCAAGTCCCGGACCCAAGCTACAGAATGCTATATTTGCATTTTTCTACCCTTGTCTACCCTTGTTCAACTTGTTCTCTTCATCCATTGATTACCCAAACTTCACACATTAACTTAGGCATATTCTAATACCAAAATATCACTTTGATTCACCTTATAACATTAACCAACTTGTTACCCAATTTTCTTACCAAATCTCTTAACACTTGTACATTTTCCATTTGGTTTCCTAAGTGGTGTTTCACCTATAAATGGCTACTACACTAAAATGCTTTCCTCACCTTCATAACATCATCTCCCAAGCATCTCCTCTTACTAACCAAATCCTCTTTTCACAACTTCTTGAATTCCTTTCTCAAAACCTTACCTAAACATCATTTTCTCCTTATTCATCAACATTACCTAAACCTTAAACAAACTTCTCCAAGACTTAAATACATTCTCAAAACACACCTTGAATTCCTAGAACTTCCAAGGTAACACCTAAATCCTTGCATCACTCTAAATCACCTTAATACATGTTTTCATCCCAAGTAAAACATTTATTCACCTTTAATACTTCCTAGTTCACCAAAACTTACTTAAAACACTTAGAACTTCTTACACATTTTCCAAATTTTGCTATAGCTTCTCTTGTATATACTCACATCCAAACACTTAGGTTTTTACCTTATTTCATTCAAAAACACCTAAAATCCATCAAACACATTTTTATACACAACTTCACACATTTAGCACTACATCACATCACAACATAGTGCATAACTTAAATTGCTTGGCACTTAGGCCCTTAAATAACATGGCTCTTAGGCCCTTAAATTGCATAAACCTTAAACACTGAATTTCCACAATACATAAGCCTTTGACCTGCAATTACACACACCAAGACATATGTTCCTTTACTAGTCTCCTTGAGAACACCTTACTAAGTCATTCACCATTTGCTCTTTAGGTAGTTTTAGCAAGCATTATAAGCTCATTTCTCCTAAGGCATTAAACCACATTGAGATAGCATATTTACCTCTTTTCCTCACAAACTTCTTTCTTGTTTCCTTGTTCAAAAATCGGCTAAGCTTAGTTGCTTGTCAACTTCTAAACATTACACAAACAATGTGATGAGTATTCAAGCTCCAAGCTTAATCTCATTGTAAACCCTAGGTTTTACATTGTTCAAAGAGCATTAAGGTAGTTTTTTACCTTGGTCTTTGAAGGGAATTGGAATATCTACCAAGAGAGGACTCCACCAAGTCCTTGAAAGATTCAAATGGAGCTAGAACAAGGTCACACAAAGAGCTCCATAAATGAGTATTTTCGGTCAACAACAAAACATGGAGGAAACTTGATTTTTCTTTGAGATTCCTTACCTAGAAGCAAAGGAGATCAATAATATGTGGAAAGACAAGCTCAAGCTCCTTCAATGGTGGAACTCCATGGCACCGAAATGGGGCTTTTGAAGTTTTGAGAAGATAGAAATGAAGAGCTTGATGAGAGTAAGAGAATGGTGGTGTTTGTTTTTGATTTGGTTAAGTGAGCTAAGAAATATTAGCAATGGAAGATGGCATTTGGTGCTGTTGCTGTAGCATTACCGTGAGAACAGAAAGAAGAGAGTAGAAGAAAGCTTAGAAACCGTGTGAAATGAAGGAGGAAGGGAGAAATGAGATTGATTTTGCTTTTGAAGATATTTATAACTTAAAGCAAATAGTAACCTATGAGTCACCTTTATTTACTTAACAAGTTAACATGTTTGGTGACTCATTACTACAAAAACCGGCCCCCTTTGTATCATTAAGGGTATTATAGTCTTTGTTGGTCAATTTAATTACTTATAACAACATATGTTACAACTAGCTTATAAAAATCACTATTCACAAAAACAAGGCACATAGAAGTGAAATTTTTGATTTCCCATTGATATAGCCACCAAAATGTGATACTATATAGTACACATGTTAATTAAAGAGTAATGATGGACATTTAGCCATTCAAAACTCATTTACAAGACAATTTTTCAAAAACGTGCTTTAAGACTCCTTAAAGCACATTTTGTGTTTTAACTTGTTTTCAAGCTTGGTTTTCTTTGGTAATTGATTTAATATGTTCATTAACATATTTATAAGGTATAGGTATGACCATTAGGTCTTATACAAATTTATCCCAAGCTTAGAGCACATTTTTGCTCTTATTGACTTTAAGGTATTTATTTATGTTTTGTTTGGTTCCAATGTCTACCAAGGTTTCCTAGGGACTTAATTAGCCCTATTAAAACATAATTGAATATTATTAAGTCTTGGTAGGCTCTTTGGGTCCTAACCAAGTTCACTCATAGCTTAGAGCATGTTTTTGCTCAAACTGTGTCTTAATGCTTTATTGCATTTTACTATGGTTTAAACTGTTCACTAATGTTTCTAAGGCACTTTTTAGCCTTTACATACCATATTTTGATATTTAAACCACATATCAAGGTTTGGGGTATTTCAATCTACCCCCCTTAAAAGAACTTCATCCTCGAAGTTTACACTTCCCACACATCTTGGATTAGAATACGGGAATTACTTATAGAGATAAAACTTCCATAACCAAATATACTTTACATCACAACCTCGGACTTAATGGTCCGGGCAACACATTCACATCCATACATAACATAACATATTCACATGATAACCTCGGGCTCAATGGCCCGGGTATCTTAACAACACTTACACATACATAACAACCCCTTTGACTCACTGGTCTTGGGTAACATAACAACATTTAGACACATAGGTCTGTGTAACACAACACATTTAGACTCATAGGTCTTGATAGCATACACTTTAGGAGATCAAAGTCAAAATAACATTTATCACACATACCAAACAACATGTCATAGCATGTATTGCAATCAAAAATATCTTTGGTATACACTGTGATCCCGCAGAACCCGGTCGCGATGGACACCTTCCGTCCCCGTGTCCTTGGGAGATCAAAACAATCACTTAAGTTTAAAATTTCCTTGTGAGGTTAAGTAAGAGAACTTTAATTATGTAAAGTATCTATCAACGTTTTATAAATACCCATTGAAAATCCTTTTAAAAACACACACAACTCCAAGTCCAACTTAAGCTCTTTGCTTCTTTTATTAGCGTGGTTATTTGTGACCACTTATAGGGAGCTTCAAGAATCATCCAACCCTGATGTGATCAGCATCAGTGTAGAACTATCCTTCCACTCCAATTTGTGTTCGGCTTCCCTTGATCACATGCAAATCAAGTTCCACTTCCCACTTCATTTTCAAGCATCAAATAAATCACTCATTTCCAATTTTCTATCTTCTAAATCATTCTAATCATGATCATAACATCTCCAAAGGATAGAACTCCGTCTATCAGTTACTTCCATTCACTTTAATGTTGTTACCTAGGGAATCTTATTCTCACTAGGTTCTATGTCAGTTTCGTATTCTTTCATGAATCACTATATAGTATATATATACATATATATTTTATCAAAATACAACACACCATTTCACATTTATACACTGTCGGGGCTTTTGTTCCCCCCGGGAGTTTCTCTACTCCCCACACTTGTGCTATCACACACAACTGTTAACAAATACACACACTTATCACAATGGTATTCGCATCTTCTGTGCGCAATTACCACAATTAAACCATGACTGAATGCGTATGTTTACGTAACACACATCAATCATCAAAACAAATTATTGTATGCTATGCACAACATAAGTCACGTACACTTGTACGGTAATACACACTAAGTGGTTTTGCGCTCTACCCCCCTTAAAAGGGATTACGCCCACGTAATCAATCACTAAACATTTGCTTAAAATGGATTCTGATTAGAGGATCTTAACCATATTGGCGGTTTAGTTCCTAAACCAAGAATTCTCATTGGAGTTTGTTTAAACTCTTAGTTGGTTTCGATTCTGGCCTGTTAGGCTTCTAGGCGTTAATAATTAGCCATTCACTCATGTTCACCATGTACATTCAACACTTGAATCACTGGCTCACTAGTTTCTGCTACGAAACTCCAATAACTGTAGAGCTTAATTGCCCCATTTGCTATTCTTACTGTATAGCACATCCCCAATTGTTACCTTTGTCTTGGTAACAATGGTTTCTCAACCAACGCGTGGTATCTCTTACCTTTAGCAAATTCGGTGAGTTACAAACATCCTATCCACTTCCATGATAATTTACTATGTATACAGCTATGTATTTCACAATGATTGACTTGTTCCCTTCCGACTTACTGTCGGTTGAGATTGAGCTACTACCTAGTGTGTAGTGCTCTCTCAGCTATTTACAACATTTGGGGTATATTCCATACCGATATTTGGCAGTTAGTGCTACTGTAGTCACTTACTGTTAATCATGTCACTTACTGTACAAGTACTTTTTTTATTGGTGCGGCCTTGCATTTCCTATGCATCGGCCATTATAACATTATTGCTCCACAATTAACATGTTTCCAATTCCTAGCTATCTCATTCGATCATTACTGCACAAGTGCAATACCAAAACACTCAGTCATACAGAGTGTAGAGGTGTAAACTCTTGACAGTAAATCTCTTATGCGATTCGCCATGGAATTCACACTGAGTTCCTCATCACATAGTACCTACCACTGGCTTATTGCCCAGTTTGTTTAATATCGCTTATCTTGCATCTCCACTGAGTTTAACTCATAACTGGTCTTATCTGCCACATTATTACTCAATAACATTGATACAACGGCCGCCAGCTGCGAACCGTGCTCTTACCCATTGCATAACAACAACTTACATGATATTTACTGTCATGTTAACTTCCACACATGTACTTACATCATTCGTATTATGGTTCATCACTCATTTGGATGACTACTGAATGCTCCTTGAGCATCGATCATTCGAGTCACGAGCCGACATTATTCAGCTCGGTGCTTCACTTTATACACACATACTACTAAGCTAACTGCTCTCTTTCAATAATAACATAGTCCATCCTTAACATATTTCTTGAACTTGATTCACGTAACTACCGCTCCTGCGGTCTCACAATATCGAGAGGTATCCCCACTCTTAATGCAGTGGTTCGTTTACCACTCTATTTACTTGTATAACATAAAGTCCTGCAATCGATCAAACTTACATAACATATCTTTCTTGTGGCTTATAAGCCTTATTGTCTTGAGCTGCGCTCGTTGTAAGCTATCCACATTCATTTATTTCTCTATGCAACATTTCATGATTTGGATATTATATTGGGCTCCATGACAAGGTCGTTGCATCACGTTTCCTTTTACGGGATGCCCCTTAGGATTGCCAGTCCGTCTCCTGACAACTTATGTCTAAACTGGGTATTAGTTTCAACCCTCGTGTTTCTATCACGTTATCTTGTTCAATTATCGTTGATGCAAACACCCTTCAAGGATCGCTCCTGGGTGTTGCTAAGTCATGCCATTACATCTGGTTCGCACTTATTGGTATATACAGTTAGCCACGCCGTTTGCGCTCTTAACTGGTTATTATCTTCTTCTGTGAAGATCAACATTTCCTGATAGTGTAGGTACTCATTCTGGGAGCTTCATCCCGTTCATTGCACATTAATGTGTCCACATCAGGCATCTGCCTTGCCATGCACAGGCTGGGTCTCCGTTCCAGCTAACATGTTTATCCCTGAGGATCCTTAAGACGTATACGATGTCTTTTCATAACAGTTAGTGTACTTCGCACCTCTTGACTCTTAAGCATTTCCTCGAAAGGAATTCACTAATCCTTTTAGTCTCGTTAACTTAACTGAGTTCCTTAACTTCAACCATTCCTTGTAATCTCTAGCTCTTGTTCGATTTATACTGCTGACCGTAGACGGAGTCGACTACTTCCCGTGTTTCGGACTCCACTCGTATACATATGTGGGGTACCATAATGATACATTGCTACCTACCCAACTAACCCATAAGTAGGTCTGTCAGGCCCACAAGCTCCTATCGGAGTGCGGTCGTCCCACAATTCAGTTGGTACACTCGTAGTGTCCGTCACACGCCTAGGTGAAGTATTCTGTTGTCAACTCCCTTATATTGTCCCGTGACAATATTCATTCCTTACTTCCCGAACTTAATCGAGGGAAAGTTTATCCATTGTTGTATCCTCGTCAACTGTCCTTGGTTTTACTGGTTTGGTTTAGAAGAAGGTTAGAGAGAAGTGTTGGTTTGAAAGAAAATTTGGTTTTGAAAAGAAAAGGGTTTGAATAAATCTGGGTTGAAAGAAAATTTTCATGGTTTCACAACATCTTCCTACCTTAACCAAGTCTAGCTTCTTGCTGACTGGTGTATTTACAATTACAGAGGTTAGGCTACCAAGCCCTTCCATGGTCATAATGATCCCGTCTAACTTCATGGTACTTTACTAAGTACCTTGTGGTGGTTATAAATTTCCCGAATAGCCCTGTTATAGCAGCACTTGCTATGGCAAGTGCGCCATGCTAACTGGCTATCGGTTCAACACCTACTGGTTGTGGTATTGTTTTTACCCATACTGTCATCAGTGGCCTTGTTGGCCCTCACTGATCTTACTGTCTTGATAATAACTCCTCTAGGTAACTTCTCACTGTCTTCCCATGATAATCATCAACTAGGGTGTTTCCCATTCTGGGAGACCCCCTTTTTCTTTTGTATTGTTTCCTCTTCGTAGCCCGTTCCACGCATCGTCGTGGTTACTGAGACTTGTCTCTTGTTTGGGCACTACGTTGTAGTTCCTTTGTCGGTTGGTACACCATTGGTGTATTATTTATCAACTGTGGCCCCGTAGACACTCGTCTCGGGTTTCACTAATCCACTTCTTGCCTGTTGCACGGTCGGTGCGTTGCAAGCTGGTTACTCTCGACTGCTCTGCATGTCGACCCAGGTTGCCGGAAATTCTATTCTCTTTTATGTAGGATTGTCCATTCTTCACTGTTTAAATGCAGTTGACATTGTTCAGATGGAGACCGTCTCTGGGATTCCCAGTTTTTGGGATCAACCGTATGACCGGTTCTCCGTACTCACAGAAGTACTAATTAACATCCAGATCGGGTTTTCCCGAGTAAGAGAGGACTTTCATCTCTCTGGCGTTCTTTCCCAAGTTATAAAATAGGGATTGTGGAGGGCGGGAAGGATACTGTAGGTTTCCAGTATTCACTGGTAGTTCCTATCTAGCGTATCTCTCACGCTATCACTCAACCCTTAACCCAAAGTACTTAAATCCTAACTCGGTACTTCCTAAGCTCGGTAATTCAGTCATCAGAGTGATACTTCGCTCTGATACCACTTTTTGTAACACCCCATCCAACATTAACACACTTACAATAAACTACAGCGGAAATACAAACCTCATCACATTACTTAGCTCGTTGGTGTTACACGCCGTTAGTGAAACACCCGATAAAGCCATAGCCCTAATGACACACCTTTTGTCGTTACTTACTGTGAATTACATGTACAAGTTTCCAGTTGCTGTGAATGAGCATGAATTTACTGTGAATCGATTTATTTATTATTTACTTGGAGTCAACTGTACATTGGGATTTTGTTGTGACCCTGAGTGTTAGGACCATATAGATGTATTTATAGGACTTCTAGACATTATAGTAATCATGCTACCTTCCGTAGGAAAAAAAAAGAATCGGCCAAAACCAGTCCATATATTACCGTGAGTTATTACATGTTCCAACATGTATTTTTGTTTTGTCACACGTTAAATAGAAGGTTAATTAACAATTTTGTCTTATATGGGTAGTAATAATATATTATACTCTTGTGAATAGCCTAGCCAAACCGATTGTGTTGGGGTAGTAGTTGGAAGTTACGTACATGTGAAAAAAAAAGAATTCAGCAATGATAATCTACTATGGTGACATGTAGGTTTCTTAATTATCTTTGTCTTTTTGTGATGATTACACTTCTAACCTTATCTCCAGCTTAAACCATCGATTTCCCTTGGCTTGTTAAGGGGGGTGTTCGTGTCACTACTTAATACAATCAGCAAGGGAGAGCCAATAGAATTGGAGAACTATACGTACTACTTGTCATGTTTTCATTAGCTGATCTGTTAAGTAATCATTTCCTCTGCTCTATATATATCAACTCACTTACTGAATTCTTTTCACTCACGTAAGCCACCCTCCTGCTCTCTCACTCACGTAAGTTCTGCATTAAAAGAGAGAATTAAGTTAGTAGTAAAACAACACTGAAAGAAGACAGGAGAAAAAAAAAACGTTCTTTGGTTGCTGCTGTACCGCTGCTGTCGTGCGCAAGCTTGGGGAGGGAAGCTAGACCAGGGGCTGAGGAAATCAGAGAGGAAGAAGGTGGGATCTTTAGCTGTAACTTCCTAGAGAAAATTAACAAGAAATGGCAAGAGGAAACCAGGTAACTTCCATGTACAACAAAAGAGCAAATCAGATTTTTAGTTTCTACATTTCCTTGGTTTTAAGGCTATTTGTCCTGGCTAGATTTTCTTGGGTTGTTAGGCTGAGTTCTTGATGATTTTTAGAGGCTAAACTCACCTATATATCTGGTGTAATTAGTGGCTAGGTGAAGGATACGAGATAGGTAAGCTAGAACATGTTAGGAATGGAAAGGAAAATTGCTACGTGTTTCTTGTTGTGGCCGACAGCTTGGGGTGAGGTTGTTACGATCTGATTTTTTTGTATGTTCTAGAGGTAACTGAATTTAATATAAGATATATAAGGTTAGATGATCTATTAAATTAATTTGGTAACACGGCTTCCTTATAATAAACTGTTAAGAGAAAGGGAATAGACCGTCGCTCGGTTTCCTTTTGATCTTGTGCGTATAGGTACCGGTAATTAACTTAGTGTGTGGTATGAGCTTGTACAACCTATAATCTACGCATGTACTGTATCAACTACAGATATTATATGAGTAAATGCTTTACGATAAATTTTAGGATAGTCTTGGATCAACTAAGATATTTTGAGTATATGAGTTGTACGTACTTATGTAGTTGGTCGATTTAGAGTATATTAGCCATGTAGCTATTTAATTATTATATATTCTTAGCAAGAGGTTGAGATAACATGGAACCCATTATATATTAATATTTAGATTGTGAGCCGACGTATACTAGGATGAATATATGGAAGCGTACAAATAGTTTGGCCATGCGGTATTAAACAATTACATAGTATGTTTGTTGTTAATGATATATGTACGGTTGAGTTGGTTCTGTCCAATGATTTATTCGTTGATTATTTAGGATGTGATAATGTGTGTTTAGTGTCCACAAAGGTAAGGAAAAGACGGTTGAATCCCTGGGTTAGTTGTTAAGGAAAAGTGTGGTAGTACTTATATGGGTTAAACTTTTGCTTCCTTGAGTTGGTTGATTAAATTTGGTGATCTTGCTTGAGTATACAAACGTGCATAAATTGTTACAGTGATTAACTGAAGATGCTGTTATTGTATTGTTTCCGCTCAATGAATGTTTGGCTGGTTATACTTACCTGTGATATTATAACTTGTATTTAAATAATTCTGAGGTAAAGGAAGGGGCAAGGAAGTGCCTAACCAATTGGTGAAGTGTTTATGGAATATTACTCCTAACATTGTATTGGAGTTTATTTATTGCTCCTACCAATGAATTGGAGCTAAGCCATCATGATCTACTCTATGGGCGAATGACCTTTGGAGGGTGTGCACACTTAAGGACATGGGGTGAGGTGGTGAATATTATCCGAGGGGTTGAGAGTCACAGTGCTCTATGTCGAAAGACCGATTGCCCGAGGACCTATGGAAAAGAGCTATGATAAAGGGTTTGGTTTCTGTGGTGTATACTGACCTTGGTTGTGTTAATTCTGTTATCCTTGCTGTTATGCTTAATTAATGCTTAAAGTTTTGACAAGATAAAATGTATTTTACAAGTTGTGGTGGGAGTTACTCAGTTTCACTGACTTTATTGCAACCCCTTTGTGTGTATATATGGATTTATGGTTGCAGGATGAATTCTTTGGTGAAATAATGTGGCATGAGGACACTAGGCAGGATATATTATATGTATGTGCTTATTACACTTATTGCAAGGAGTTGGGGCCTGGGATAACGGAAGTCACCTACGAAGAGTGGATTCAAGTGTTCGTGGCTATAGGCATGCGGAGTTTGGGAGTAGTCAAGTCACAACTCACGTAGCTGAAACTATCATAGAATACTCAGGGAAAATTAGTGGACGATGTTGTAGCATAACCCTTTTTGATACCCCTTTATATTTTGGTTGTAAATAGTGACATAGTAGCTGACGTAGGAGTTAGCAGGGAAGGGGTTTGTTGTATAAGGTGTAAGTGGCGAAGATGGTTGTTGTTTTAATGAAGCTTGTGGAGACTGCTATCGTAGGTTGGTGGTAAGTTGGAGTGTAGTGGAAGTTTGTAGCATGTGCATCTGCTAGTAGGTAGTAGATGTGACAGTAGCCCCCGGTTTGTACTTTTGTAAACTTCTGCTGCATTATATATATATCAGTATGTTAAAAAAAAGGTCGTAGATTCTGGGTTTAACCGGGGTGTTACAGTTTGGTATCAGAGCCATAGGTTATAGGATAGGTAGTGGATTAATGTCTGGGTGCTTGGGTGCAAAGCTTGTGTGTGAATGCTTGACTGAATGCTTAATGATTGACTACATGTGACTGCATGACTAATATATATATATGTGTGTAGAATGGTGAGCATCCGAATTCAGGAAGGGAAACAGAAAGGAGCCAGCTTGAAACCCTAAGGAACCTAGCCCTCAGCATGGGTAGGATCATAGAAAAGCAAGAGGAAAGAGCTGGGGATCACAAGGATGTCACCAAACAAATTTCCGCGATGAGACCAAGTAACTTTTCTGGGGTTGAAGACCCCGTAATCCTTGAGGACTGGATTCGGGAGTTCGATAAAATATTTGATGTAGTGGAATGTCCTGAAGACAAGAGGGTCAACGGGGCAGTGTACTACTTCAGAGGAGAAGCTGATCTGTGGTGGTGTGCGGAAAAAGATAAGATGACAGAACAATCTAATTTTGGATGGAATGCACTAAAGGAAGCTATGAGGAGGAGATTTTATCCAGAGCATGTTCGAATGCAGAAATATCATGAGTTTTTGGGATTGAAGCAACTGTCAGATGATGTGAAGACGTACCACTCTAGATTTGTGGAACTGGCAAGGTTTGCATCAAATCTGGTGCCTGACGAAGCTGCAAGGGTGCAACGTTCATTGGAGGCTTGAACTGGGGATTACAGGAAGCCCTAAGTATAATACCGATTCATACCCTACAAGAAGCGTATGAGAAAGCTTCGAACCTTTATCGTGTGCAGCAAAGGAGAAAGGAGGCACAGTCGGGGCAGAAGAGGAAATTTGAGTCAAACCGGGAAGGTGAAAGCTGGAGAGAAGAGGGAAGTATGAAGGAAATCAGAGAGGAGGTAGGAAACCTTGGATTAAACCAAACAACCCAAGGCAAGGGGCCGGTATGAATGATCCAAGTAAGAAGGCCAGATATTATTTCTGTAAGCAGTGCTCTAGGAATCATCCAGGAGTGGACTGCGAAGGGAAGCCAGTAAGATGCTATAACTGTGGAATTTTAGGTCATAGAGCCTATGAATGTAGGAGAAACAAAGAAGGTAGAGGAGGATATAGTGAGCATGGAATCAAGCCGGGAACCAGAACTATAACAGAGGCGATAACAATCAAGCCGGAGGGCAGGAAGTGGCTACCAAAGTTCAAGGAACAACACCAATGCACAGGGGGGTACTCAAGGGAAACAACAAGGCCATAGTGGAGGAACCCAAGGAGGAGGATATAACAATCGAGGTCATATCAACGTTATAAGCAAGACTGAAGCAGAACAGGAGGGAAAAGTCATAACAGGTACCTTTTCAGTTTATGGAACCAATGCTAAAATATTGTTTGATTCTGGTGCTTCATGCTCCTTTATATCCTCGGAATTTGTGAAAAAGGTAGGAATTGCACCAAATGCTAGCATAGAATTTAATGTCTCTACACCAACGGGAAAGATAGTTAGATGTGATAAAAAGATCGAGGGAGTAAAGATGGTTATTGGGGGTAGTGAGTTTGAAGCAGATGTGGTGGTATTTGGATTAAAAGATTTCGATATAATCTTAGGGATGGATTGGTTGAGTAAAAACAAAGGGCGGATAGATTGTGAAAAGGGAAAGGTGAGCATAATGGGAAAAAGGGGGAAAAGAGTGTCACATAAAAGTGAGGGAGTTAAAGGTGAAGTAAGGTTGGTTTCATCCACGAGGTTATGGAAGGATATTAGGAGGGGAGATCGGACATACTTATGCTATGTGCAGAACGAGGATGCTTATGCTGTAACGGCACAGAAGACAAGCTTAGGAACCGAAAGTCTACCAGTGGTGAGGGATTTTCCTGACGTCTTTCCAGAGGAGATTCCGGGCATGCCACCAGACCGAGAAGTTGAATTCACAATTGATTTGGTCCCGGGGACAGCTCCAATCTCCAAACATCCATATAGGATGGCACCAAGTGAACTACAGGAACTGAAAGAGCAGTTAGGAGAACTGCTTAACAAGGGATATATTCGACCAAGTGTATCACCATGGGGAGCTCCAGTACTGTTTGTTAAAAGAAAGATGGAAGTATGCGTCTCTGTATCGACTATCGGGAGCTGAACAATGTTACGATCAAGAACAAGTATCCACTGCCAAGAATCGATGACTTGTTTGATCAGCTTCAGGGGGCAAAGGTATTCTCAAAAATTGATCTGCGGTCGGGATATCATCAGTTGAAGGTGGCAGACAAGGATATACCAAAAACAGCGTTTCGCACGAGGTATGGCCACTACGAATTTACAGTTATGCCATTTGGGTTAACCAACGCACCAGCCGTATTCATGGACTTGATGAATCGAGTTTTCAGTTCATTTTTGGATAAGTTTGTGGTGGTTTTCATCGATGACATATTAGTATATTCAAAGAGCAAGGAGGAACATGAAGATCATTTACGACAAGTCTTACAAACTCTGCGGGAAAAGAAACTGTATGCCAAACTGACGAAATGTGAGTTTTGGTTGGAGCAAATATCATTCCTTGGTCATGTTGTTACTAAGGATGGTATTTCAGTGGAT
The DNA here is from genome assembly GCA_023374045.1 of Limonium bicolor. Classification (NCBI taxonomy): domain Eukaryota; kingdom Viridiplantae; phylum Streptophyta; class Magnoliopsida; order Caryophyllales; family Plumbaginaceae; genus Limonium; species Limonium bicolor. The sequence continues at coordinate 152,204,490 of CM041781.1, read as the reverse complement.
CGGCTAAGATACAAGCGGTAAGGATTGGCCAAGACCTACCACTGTTAGGGAGGTACGTAGTTTCTAGGACTAGCAGGGTACTATAGGAAGTTTGTCAAGGATTTTGCAAAAATTGCTCGACCGCTTACGAACTTGATGAAGAAGGTGGTACCATTCCGATGGGATGAAAAGTGTGAGGAAGCTTTCCAACGGTTAAAGGAAAGGCTGACGTCTGCGCCAGTACTTGTGCTACCCCGAGGCACAGAGGGATTTGAGGTATACAGCGATGCATCCAAATACGGTTTAGGGTGTGTTTTAATGCAGCATGGCAATGTAATTGCTTATGCCTCCAGACAGCTGAAGGAATATGAAGCGAGGTACCCTACCCATGACTTGGAGCTTGCTGCTATTGTTTTCGCATTAAAAATTTGGAGACACTATCTATATGGTACTTCCTGCAAGATATATACAGATCATAAGAGTTTGAAGTACATTTTTACGCAAAAAGAATTAAACATGAGACAAAGGAGATGGCTGGAGCTTATCAAGGATTACGATTTGGAAATCATGTACCACGAGGGCAAGGCAAATGTTGTGGCGGACGCACTGAGTCGTAAGAGGAGCCACACGGAAGAAGCCAACTGGATTTTACATGACGAACTGGTGAAAGACATTAAAAGTTACAACTAGAGGTAGTGGAGCAAGGTGTAGTGGATAAAGAAATTAAGTTGTATAGTATAAGTATATCTTCTGATATCCATAGAGAGATCTTAGAACATCAGCTGCAAGATGATAAGCTGGCAAAGATAAGTGGAAAAGTAGTGAAAGGGGAAGCGCCAGACTTTTTCATACACGAAGATGGAAGCTTGAGGTTTCGGGGCAGGTGGTGTGTGCCAAACAAGGGACGGATGTCAAGACAAGGATAATGGAAGAAGCTCATAACTCTGGGTATTCTATTCACCCAGGAGGGGATAAATTATATAAAGACATCAAGAGGTTTTATTGGTGGCCAGGCATGAAGAAAGATATAGCAGAACATGTGGCAAAATGTTTGACATGCCAGAAAGTTAAATTTGAGCACAAGAAAACGCCAGGTATGTTACAACCCTTAGGTATACCAAGTTGGAAGTGGGACTCTATATCTATGGATTTTATAAGTGGGTTGCCAGTTACAAGAGGAGGAATGGATCAGATATGGGTGATTGTTGATAGATTAACTAAGACCGCCAGATTCATACCAATGAAGAAGACGTGGACAATGGAGCAATTAGTTAATGCCTATGTCAAGAATGTCGTGAAGTATCACGGAGTACCATCGGAAATCATTTCTGACAGAGATTCAAGATTTATTTCCAGATTCTGGCAAGAATTTCAAAAGAACATGGGTACTAAACTAAACCTTAGTACCGCTTACCATCCACAAACAGATGGTCAAACTGAGAGAACCATCCAGACATTGGAAGATATGATGAGAGCATGTGCGATGGATTATCAGGGGTCCTGGATTGACACACTTCATTTGATTGAATTTTCCTACAACAACAGCTACCACGCAAGCATAAGGATGGCGCCATACGAAGCATTGTATGGAAGAAAGTGTCGTACCCCACTGTGCTGGACTGATTCGGGGGAAACAACGATGGTTGGACCACAATTAACAGAGGAAATGAGTCAGCAAGTCAAAAATATACAACAGAGAATGAAAGCCGCACAAAGTAGACAAAAATCATATGCAGACTTACATAGAAGACCAGTGGAATTCCAGGAAGGAGACAAGGTGTTTTTAAAGGTATCACCAGCCAGAAGTGTCATACGATTTGGTAAGAAAGGCAAACTAGCTCCTAAGTATATTGGGCCTTATGATGTATTGGAGAGAATAGGTAAGTTGGCCTACAGATTGGCATTACCTATGGAGCTGGAACAAGTACATAATGTTTTCATGTCTCACAGTTAAAGAAGTACATTCCAGATGAGACTCATGTGCTTCAACCAGATGAGGTTGAGTTAGAACCCAACTTATCTTATGTCGAGCAGCCAATCAAGATACTTGACCGTAAAACAAGAGAAACCAGGGGAAAATCAGTACAGTTGGTAAAAGTGTTGTGGAATCATCATGGGATCCAAGAAGCTACCTGGGAGTTGGAGGATAAAATGAGGACACACCACCCACACCTATTTGGCTAAGGTTAGTCATAAAGTTTCGGGGGAAACTTTTTTTTTAAGGAGGGGAGAGCGTGAGGTAAATTGGGGTTGAAATGACGAGTTATAGTTTGAATAAGACATGAACTAGTAGACTAGATGCTTGATTCCATGAGATCGACTGTTTGTTGTCATATGGTTGGTATGATTTATCATCCTGCATGTAGACGTTAGGGTATTATCCCATGTGAACTACAGAATCATTTATAGCTGGATAACAGTTGTCATTGGTTCAGTTGAGTTTTTGTGATGTTGCTGAATCATTTAAGGTTAAGGAGCTTCGGGGACGAAGCTATATTTAAGGAGGGGAGAATGAAACACCCGATAAAGCCATAGCCCTAATGACACACCTTTTGTCGTTACTTACTGTGAATTACATGTACAAGTTTCCAGTTGCTGTGAATGAGCATGAATTTACTGTGAATCGATTTATTTATTATTTACTTGGAGTCAACTGTACATTGGGATTTTGTTGTGACCCTGAGTGTTAGGACCATATAGATGTATTTATAGGACTTCTAGACATTATAGTAATCATGCTACCTTCCGTAGGAAAAAAAAAAGAATCGGCCAAAACCAGTCCATATATTACCGTGAGTTATTACATGTTCCAACATGTATTTTTGTTTTGTCACACGTTAAATAGAAGGTTAATTAACAATTTTGTCTTATATGGGTAGTAATAATATTATACTCTTGTGAATAGCCTAGCCAAACCGATTGTGTTGGGGTAGTAGTTGGAAGTTACGTACATGTGAAAAAAAAAAGAATTCAGCAATGATAATCTACTATGGTGACATGTAAGGTTTCTTAATTATCTTTGTTTTTGTGATGATTACACTTCTAACCTTATCTCCAGCTTAAACCATCGATTTCCCTTGGCTTGTTAAGGGGGGTGTTCGTGTCACTACTTAATACAATCAGCAAGGGAGAGCCAATAGAATTGGAGAACTATACGTACTACTTGTCATGTTTTCATTAGCTGATCTGTTAAGTAATCAGTTCCATTTACATTTCACTCCCTTTCCTCTGCTCGATATATATATCAACTCACTTACTGAATTCTTTTCACTCACGTAAGCCACCCTCCTGCTCTCTCACTCTCGTAAGTTCCTGCATTAAAAGAGAGAATTAAGTTAGTAGTAAAACAACACTGAAAGAAGACAGGAGAAAAAAAAACGTTCTTTGGTTGCTGCTGTACCGCTGCTGTCGTGCGCAAGCTTGGGGAGGGAAGCTAGACCAGGGGCTGAGGAAATCAGAGAGGAAGAAGGTGGGATCTTTAGCTGTAACTTCCTAGAGAAAATTAACAAGAAATGGCAAGAGGAAACCAGGTAACTTCCATGTACAACAAAAGAGCAAATCAGATTTTTAGTTTCTACATTTCCTTGGTTTTAAGGCTATTTGTCCTGGCTAGATTTTCTTGGGTTGTTAGGCTGAGTTCTTGATGATTTTTAGAGGCTAAACTCACCTATATATCTGGTGTAATTAGTGGCTAGGTGAAGGATACGAGATAGGTAAGCTAGAACATGTTAGGAATGGAAAGGAAAATTGCTACGTGTTTCTTGTTGTGGCCGACAGCTTGGGGTGAGGTTGTTACGATCTGATTTTTTTGTATGTTCTAGAGGTAACTGAATTTAATATAAGATATATAAGGTTAGATGATCTATTAAATTAATTTGGTAACACGGCTTCCTTATAATAAACTGTTAAGAGAAAGGGAATAGACCGTCGCTCGGTTTCCTTTTGATCTTGTGCGTATAGGTACCGGTAATTAACTTAGTGTGTGGTATGAGCTTGTACAACCTATAATCTACGCATGTACTGTATCAACTACAGATATTATATGAGTAAATGCTTTACGATAAATTTTAGGATAGTCTTGGATCAACTAAGATATTTTGAGTATATGAGTTGTACGTACTTATGTAGTTGGTCGATTTAGAGTATATTAGCCATGTAGCTATTTAATTATTATATATTCTTAGCAAGAGGTTGAGATAACATGGAACCCATTATATATTAATATTTAGATTGTGAGCCGACGTATACTAGGATGAATATATGGAAGCGTACAAATAGTTTGGCCATGCGGTATTAAACAATTACATAGTATGTTTGTTGTTAATGATATATGTACGGTTGAGTTGGTTCTGTCCAATGATTTATTCGTTGATTATTTAGGATGTGATAATGTGTGTTTAGTGTCCACAAAGGTAAGGAAAAGACGGTTGAATCCCTGGGTTAGTTGTTAAGGAAAAGTGTGGTAGTACTTATATGGGTTAAACTTTTGCTTCCTTGAGTTGGTTGATTAAATTTGGTGATCTTGCTTGAGTATACAAACGTGCATAAATTGTTACAGTGATTAACTGAAGATGCTGTTATTGTATTGTTTCCGCTCAATGAATGTTTGGCTGGTTATACTTACCTGTTGTGATATTATAACTTGTATTTAAATAATTCTGAGGTAAAGGAAGGGGCAAGGAAGTGCCTAACCAATTGGTGAAGTGTTTATGGAATATTACTCCTAACATTGTATTGGAGTTTATTTATTGCTCCTACCAATGAATTGGAGCTAAGCCATCATGATCTACTCTATGGGCGAATGACCTTTGGAGGGTGTGCACACTTAAGGACATGGGGTGAGGTGGTGAATATTATCCGAGGGGTCGAGAGTCACAGTGCTCTATGTCGAAAGACCGATTGCCCGAGGACCTATGGAAAAGAGCTATGATAAAGGGTTTGGTTTCTGTGGTGTATACTGACCTTGGTTGTGTTAATTCTGTTATCCTTGCTGTTATGCTTAATTAATGCTTAAAGTTTTGACAAGATAAAATGTATTTTACAAGTTGTGGTGGGAGTTACTCAGTTTCACTGACTTTATTGCAACCCCTTTGTGTGTATATATGGATTTATGGTTGCAGGATGAATTCTTTGGTGAAATAATGTGGCATGAGGACGCTAGGCAGGATATATTATATGTATGTGCTTATTACACTTATTGCAAGGAGTTGGGGCCTGGGATAACGGAAATCACCTACGAAGAGTGGATTCAGAGTGTTCGTGGCTATAGGCATGCGGAGTTCGGGAGTAGTCAAGTCACAACTCACGTAGCTGAAACTTACATAGAATACTCAGGGGAAAATTAGTGGACGATGTTGTAGCATAACCCTTTTTGATACCCCTTTATTGAAATACCCCAAACCTTAATAAGTGGTTTAAATAGTAAATAATAAATTAATAAGACTAAAAAGGGTCTTAGAAATATTAATAAACAATTTAATAAATAGTAAATATAATTAATTGCCTAAAATGAAAATTGTCGTATAGATGAGTTTTGAATGGCTAAATGACCATCAATACTCTTTTATTAATATGTGTACTATTTAGTATCACATTTGGAAGTTTAAATTAATAAGAAATAAATATTTCACTTTTATGTGTTTTGTTATAGTGAATAGTGACTAAAATAAGCTAGTTTGTAACATATATTAACATATGTAATTTAATTGAGCAATAAAGACTAGTAACCCCTTGTAATTAAAAGGGAGTCGGTTTGCTTGTGGTGTGTCGACACCCTTGCTTACTGATTGAACAATAAGTGAGCAAGTAAATGAGTAGTTTAATAAGGCACTATTTGCTTTTTACTTCCTTACGTAGATAACTAATATCTACTAAAAAGCAACTATAATCATTCACTTCCTTCATTCTCTCATTCCCTTACAATCTCACGTAGCTTCCTCTTCGCTGCTCTCCTTCACGACCGAACAGCACACCACAAACATGCAACTTCAAAATCTTGTAACTTCTTACTCACTTGTCCAAATCTAAAACCGAGACCACCGATCTCTTAGTTTCTTCAAGCTCTCCGACGTAGTCCCTTCAAATCTTCAAGAGCTCCACTTTGGTGCCAAGAGGAATCTCCATGGAAGGAGCTTGAGTCCATCTTTTCACGTATTATTCTTCTCCTTTGCTTCAAGTATGGAAACTCAAAGAAAATGGTGTTTCCTCTACGTTTTATGTTAACCAAAGGTAGCTTAAAATCCCTTTGGAAATAAACCTACGTTGTCTGTACAAACTACCTAAAGAGCCAATGGTTATGACTTAGAAAAATGTTCTCGAAAGACTAGTAAAAAAACATACGAACTGCTGTTTGTATTTGCAGGTGAGAGGCAAATATATTGTGGGAAATTCAGTGTTTAAGATTTATGCAATTTAAATTGTGCACTACGTTGTTATGTGGTGTATATTTGGGTGAAGTTTTGAGTATAAGGGTGTACGTAAAATCATTTGGGAAGCTATATATTTGATGGGTGTAAAAAACTTACGCAGCAGGACATGAAAAATGCAGTACGTCGATTTCTGTAGCTTCGGTCCGGGACTTAGGGTCTGGAAGAGGTCCCGGACCATATATCAAAATCAGTCCGAGAATTATACGTGGTCGTAGGTCCGGGACTTAGTCCATATGTAAGGACCCGGACCAACCTGTTAAAATTACCGAGAGAATTTGCTTAGAATGGTCCGGGACTTAGGGTTTGGGTGAAGTCCCGGACCACCCCATGTTAAATAACCGAGAGTTGAGTTCGTGTATGGTCCGGGTCTTAAGTTGGGGACCAAGTCCCGGACCGTTATAAATATGGTTTTTAGGTGTCTAAATGATGTCTAAAGATGGGGATAAGTAAGAGGTGATGTTATGGAGTTATATAAGTTATGTTAGGAGAGTTATAATGACATTTTAAAAGGTGGGAAGTTAAAATAAAATGTGGGAAAGAAATAACTAGAAATGTGAAGTAGTTAATGTTAACGGTGAACTAGTGCGTTAATTGACCGACGTTACTAAATGTGTTTAGGATTCTCTCAAGGTGGGAACGAGTCGAGGCAAGGACCGAGGTATGGTTTTCTTGCAGTCTGTTGCCTACCGGTTTACACCGGCTTGGATGCTGTTTGCTTTTCTGTGTGTTACGACCTTATAAGACTAAGACATGAAAAGAGTTTACAGTTGTTATATACTAAGATGTTGTATTGTTGTGACTCCTTTCCTTGGTGTGTCTAACCAGACCTAAACACTTGTTCGTGTGTGACTTAGCAAGTTTATTTGTGTAATCACTAACAAGTGCTAACCGGGGAATTGAGGAGTCCGGTCATGTTCCGGCCACGCGTGTGATGGATGGGAGTCGTTATCTATCCGGTTCGACTCTCTTGGTGTATGTAAAGGTTGTATTCCAGTTTGGTTTCAACTTTCCCTTAGCTTATCCAAAGCTAGTTTACTGACTCACGTCGGGCCACAGGGGCATACGAATGTTGTTTTCGGTGTGCTTGGGATTACTATATCCGACACGCCTTGGGGTTAAGTTAACCGTTCGATATAACTGGACGGTAACGAGGTTGGTAACGAGCTTGGCATGAGATTGGCAATAGTCTCTAGGCTCACTGTGTAAACTAATTATGGTGGAAGGTTCCTTGTGTGAACCGAATTATGGTGTTATGTATTATTATTGTGCTACGCAATTTCCCTTGCTAAGCTATGTTATATATATGTTGGATGTTTAAAATGGATGCCATGTTATCATGACAATTGGTTGCGCGTATCCCGGTAGCCGATGGGCTGCGCGTTAGCCATACCAGCAAAAGGTTGCTGACCCCCTCTGGGGGCTCCATATTTTATTTACAGGATGAGGATCGAAGAAGCGGAGTGGCTCTAGATCCTAGGCTGCTGGAATACTTTTGGATCTTGTAAGATAAACCCGGGATGCGCCTGTGCTCCCGTAGTGTTGTTTATTTGGTACTGTTGTTTACAGTGACAGGTGTTTAAGGTTACAGTTGGTATGTAAGATAAATACTCGGTATGGTTTGGTTATGTTTATGTGTGGATGTTAGGACCTATGCTCGGGAGTCTGATCATCAGACCGATACACTTGTATTTATTCTGCCTAGTTAGCCACGTGGGTGGTTAACGGCGTTGTAGCACCATAGTGTTTAGTTGTTTATTTCCGCTGCGTTTTCAGTAGGTGGTAAGTGCGTTGTAGGGGTGTTACATTTATATTTTGGTTGTAAATAGTGACATAGTAGCTGACGTAGGAGTTAGCAGGGAAGGGGTTTGTTGTATAAGGTGTAAGTGGCGAAGATGGTTGTTGTTTTAAGGAAGCTTGTGGAGACTGCTATTGTAGGTTGGTGGTAAGTTGGAGTGTAGTGGAAGTTTGTAGCATGCGCATCTGCTAGTAGGTAGTAGATGTGACGTAGCCCCCGTTTGTACTTTTTGTAAACTTCTGCTGCTTTATATATATCAGTATGTTAAAAAAAAGGTCTAGATTCTGGTTTAACCGGGGTGTACAGTTAGCCACCCTGGCTAACAAGGCTATCCTATACATTGTATCGTCTGATGGGCTAAATTTCCCGAGCAACTACACATTATTGTCCCTTTCCATTAACAACACAACAACATACACCTTTCAACTATACCGAGTATTTAAACTGATGCCGACAACAATACCGGTCTTACTACACCTACTGTATATATATACTTAAATGATACCCATGTACAATGACTACCCCGTCCTACTCTCGAACGGCTTCCAGCTCTCTGTACCTGAAATAGGAAAAGAAGAGAAAGGGTGGCCCCAAGGGGCTCAGCACCTTTGCTGGTATGGTAATCCCGCCCCACATGCTACCGGGCCACGCACAACTAATTGTCGTCTTAGCATGCGATTGATTATATTTAAATCGTGCATGCAACTGTAAACACACAACACACATCATTTCGCCTCAATGGGCTCAACAAACGGATAATACATCCTTTTTATAAGTCACTCATGATGAATTTCATTATCCCTAGTGCTTCTCCTCTAATGGAGCTACTTCCTTAATACGACACTTACCCGTTATTCGGTTATCCTTAACGCCTCTTATCGCAAACTGGGATCATATCCATGATCCACATACTCCACGTTTTACAACATATAACATGCATCCCATAACAACACATAACACACTTTCACGTTTCAACGTGCACATAGTAACATCGCAATAGAAATTGCATTACAACAATATCACATAACATAACGGAAATGGTTCTCTTAGGAACCGAGCCAAACATAATTAGTTCACTGGGAGAGCCTAGAGGATGCTGTCAAACTCATGCTAAGCTCGTTTACATAACTCGTTACCGTTCTGTTAGGCGAACGAATAACTTACATAAGATGGATCGGGTTTAGTGACCCGAACACAACATACATAATCCCCAACAGACGTGAGTCAAGAGCCTTGGTTAAGCTCAGGGGTGATCGAAGACCAATGAAGGAAGACAATCAACAGAGAGAAAGCTGAAGAAACTGTATACAACAACTCCCAAACAACGCGCGACCGGAACAACCGGATTCCTCACCCCCCATAATATATAAATATTCACAGTTAAAGACTCCGCTGTGGAACCTATCACATCAGCACACAATACAGTATTACAACTGAGTTAATCACGCAAAGGAGGGTCATACACTTACACAACATCACACAACTAACTCACGCATAGCCGTGGTTAGAACGTTCCTTAGGTTGGAAACGTTATTACCGGACCGTTCTCTTACGTTTACCTAATAATGGTTAACTAGCCTTTCAAGCGCATTCGAGTTCGGTACCGGCACGTAAACATGACCCAATACGACTGTAACTCGTTTCATGATTTATCTTATAACGTGGCAAACATACAGAAACACATTGGCATACAAGCCGGTGTAATCCGGTAGACACAGGTTGCAAGAAAACCATACCTGTCACCGGAGGCCACTTTACCAAGTCCACTTACGTTCCTCGAACAATTCTCGAACAACTGGTACATTAAAGTTACCTTCATTAACATTGGGGTAACATGTTTGTGTACGTCGAATGACCATGGTTAACCCCGTTTAACTAGTTAAATACCTTTACATTTTAACATGTTTCACTCTTTCATTTTACTTCAACTTTTCACCCTCTTATTTGTCATTACAACTCACCTAACATGTCCTATACAACCTTAATATCATTACCTATCATTCCCCATCATTACTCACCATTTCCATACCTTAAATTTCATTTTCAGAGTGGTCCGGGACTTGGTTCTTACCTTAAGTCCCGGACCAACACATTAGAGTACTCTCGGCCATATTTATAGGGTGGTCCGGGACCTTGTACTGACCCCAAGTCCCGGACCACTACATGGAACAACTCTCGGCCTGTTTTTGGTATATGGTCCGGGACTTCAACCATTAACCAAGTCCCGGACCCAAGCTACAGAATGCTATATTTGCATTTTCTACCCTTGTTCAACTTGTTCTCTTCATCCATTGGTTACCCAAACTTCACACATTAACTTAGGCATATTCTAATACCAAAATATCACTTTGATTCACCTTATAACATTAACCAACTTGTTACCCAATTTTCTTACCAAATCTCTTAACACTTGTACATTTTCCATTTGGTTTCCTAAGTGGTGTTTCACCTATAAATGGCTACTACACTAAAATGCTTCCTCACCTTCATAACATCATCTCCCAAGCATCTCCTCTTACTAACCAAATCCTCTTTTCACAACTTCTTGAATTCCTTTCTCAAAACCTTACCTAAACATCATTTTCTCCTTATTCATCAACATTACCTAAACCTTAAACAAACTTCTCCAAGACTTAAATACATTCTCAAAACACACCTTGAATTCCTAGAACTTCCAAGGTAACACCTAAATCCTTGCATCACTCTAAATCACCTTAATACATGTTTTCTTCCCAAGTAAAACATTTATTCACCTTTAATACTTCCTAGTTCACCAAAACTTACTTAAAACACTTAGAACTTCTTACACATTTTCCAAATTTTGCCATAGCTTCTCTTGTATATACTCACATCCAAACACTTAGGTTTTTACCTTATTTCATTCAAAAACACCTAAAATCCATCAAACACATTTTTGTACACAACTTCACACATTTAGCACTACATCACAACATAGTGCATAACTTAAATTGCTTGGCACTTAGGCCCTTAAATAACATGGCTCTTAGGCCCTTAAATTGCATAAACCTTAAACACTGAATTTCCACAATACATAAGCCTTTGACCTGCAATTACACACACCAAGACATATGTTCCTTTACTAGTCTCCTTGAGAACACCTTACTAAGTCATTCACCATTTGCTCTTTAGGTAGTTTTAGCAAGCATTATAAGCTCATTTCTCCTAAGGCATTAAACCACATTGAGATAGCATATTTACCTCTTTTCCTCACAAACTTCTTTCTTGTTTCCTTGTTCAAAAATCGGCTAAGCTTAGTTGCTTGTCAACTTCTAAACATTACACAAACAATGTGATGAGTATTCAAGCTCCAAGCTTAATCTCATTGTAAACCCTAGGTTTTACATTGTTCAAAGAGCATTAAGGTAGTTGTTTTACCTTGGTCTTTGAAGGGAATTGGAATATCTACCAAGAGAGGACTCCACCAAGTCCTTGAAAGATTCAAATGGAGCTAGAACAAGGTCACACAAAGAGCTCCATAAATGAGTATTTTCGGTCAACAACAAAACATGGAGGAAACTTGATTTTCTTTGAGATTCCTTACCTAGAAGCAAAGGAGATCAATAATATGTGGAAAGACAAGCTCAAGCTCCTTCAATGGTGGAACTCCATGGCACCGAAATGGGGCTTTTGAAGTTTTGAGAAGATAGAAATGAAGAGCTTGATGAGAGGAAGAGAATGGTGGTGTTTGTTTTTGATTTGGTTAAGTGAGCTAAGAAATATTAGCAATGGAAGATGGCATTTGGTGCTGTTGCTGTAGCATTACCGTGAGAACAGAAAGAAGAGAGGTAGAAGAAAGCTTAGAAACCGTGTGAAATGAAGGAGGAAGGGAGAAATGAGATTGATTTTGCTTTTGAAGATATTTATAACTTAAAGCAAATAGTAACTATGAGTCACCTTTATTTACTTAACAAGTTAACATGTTTGGTGACTCATTACTACAAAACCGGCCCCCTTTGTATCATTAAGGGTATTATAGTCTTTGTTGGTCAATTTAATTACTTATAACAAACATATGTTACAAACTAGCTTATAAAAATCACTATTCACAAAAACAAGGCACATAGAAGTGAAATTTTTGATTTCCCATTGATATAGCCACCCAAATGTGATACTATATAGTACACAAGTTAATTAAAGAGTAATGATGGACATTTAGCCATTCAAAACTCATTTACAAGACAATTTTTCAAAAACGTGCTTTAAGACTCCTTAAAGCACATTTTGTGTTTAACTTGTTTTCAAGCTTGGTTTTCTTTGGTAATTGATTTAATATGTTCATTAACATATTTATAAGGTATAGGTATGACCATTAGGTCTTATACAAATTTATCCCAAGCTTAGAGCACATTTTTGCTCTTATTGACTTTAAGGTATTTATTTATGTTTTGTTTGGTTCCAATGTCTACCAAGGTTTCCTAGGGACTTAATTAGCCCTATTAAATCATAATTGAATATTATTAAGTCTTGGTAGGCTCTTTGGGTCCTAACCAAGTTCACTCATAGCTTAGAGCATGTTTTTGCTCAAACTGTGTCTTAATGCTTTATTGCATTTTACTATGGTTTAAACTGTTCACTAATGTTTCTAAGGCACTTTTTAGCCTTTACATACCATAGTTTGATATTTAAACCACATATCAAGGTTTGGGGTATTTCATTATGTTAGACTTCGGATTGTACGATGATACTGTTGTAGACATTCGGGAATGGGTAGACGCTCACTTGTCATCAGTTATGGTTATGGACTTAGTATGATGTATAGGTATTTATCTCGTTATCACTGTGGTTTAGTATCATTGGTTATGTTGTTATTGTATTTAGTTTCTGCTACGTTACTCGCATGGGCGAGTGAGGATTATTATTATTGTTAATACTTCCGCTGTAAGACGTTTTTAAATTATGCTACGTGAGGGATTATTAGGTGTTTATCGAGAGGGGTGTTACAAAAGTGGTATCAGAGCGGACTTTGATGGTGAGATATTAGGTTTAAGACAGTGAGCTTAGGACTTGGGAAATACGGTGAAATACCCCTAAATTAATTTAAATTAATTTAGGGGATTTCTTTTATTAAACTATAAATAATACTATTAATCATTACATTATTGTATGGAATTATGAATAATAAATTATTATATTCTTATATGGAATTATGGAAATTAAAAGCATGAGATTTATACTATTTAATCCTAAAGAATACTATTAAATATTGGATTACTATATATTATTATATAGTATTATGAATTTAATAATAAGATCTATAAGTCAATAAATCTTGGAAAAATTCTTAAACACTCTAAGTATATTATAAAGATTTTAGAAATAATTGGAACATTAATTTGAATCATAAAAGTCAATATAAAATCATGGAAACCATAAAGCTTCTTAAGCCTTCCTAGGGTTTACTTTTTTAGAATGGTCAAACCAGCCCATGAAACCTATACCAATAAAAAGGTTATGGAAAACCAAGAAGATTGATAAAAAGAACGTAAAAAACGGATCATCCTAGCCAAAGTTATGATAAAATGAAGTTTAGAACCAAAATTTTGAAGGCTGCTGACGTGGCAAGGACCTGCTGACTCAGCCACACACGCCTCGGGGAATGTGCCACGCCAGGGCGCCAGAACTCCCACTATTTCGGCTAACTCTTCTCAGCCACTATCAGTTATTGCCTCATTTTCAAACGTCATTATCTCAGCCGTCCTTGGGTATTTTTGCATGCCGTTACTTTTATTCTCTTCTCCTTCAAACCCTCTTTCAAACCATTACTCATACATGACCTAACTCCTTCTAAATCTGCCACAAACTTGATCTGAAGTTGCCTCCTCGAACACTTGCAACCCAGATTTCCTGAAAAACCGAATCGGTAAGGTAACTTCTCCGAGTCATATCTCCTTCATCTCTCCATGAAAATTAGAGTTCTATAGCTCATTTTGTAGATCTCTGATCCCTCTACAAATTTCCTTTTTATGTCCAAGGCTGATAATCAATCAAGTAGAAGTTAAAGGTGTCTAAAGTTCGCTAGTCGATCACGGTGGATTTCCTGCCCAGATCTTTTCCAGAAAACGATAGGTAAACCCAGATCTTGTGAGATCTGTAACTTTCTCTCTAATCCATCAAATTCAATGATTCTTCCACTAGTATTTAGAGTTACATTCCTACTTTAAAATGTGGTAGGTTTCGTGGATTGAATCTTTCCCAGTCGGCGCAAGTTGGTCCGTGAAGTAGCCAACTCGAACTGCACATAAAATCATAGAAAACGCAAGGTATAAACTCGTAACTTTCGAATTAAATTTCTTCCTGTGTATTTCGTATTAGATCGATATGTTCCTATCAAATTGTAGAGTTACATTTCCTCTTTCGATTAAGCCAAAGAACGTGGCCTAACTCGGTCTGTACTATAAATTATAGATCCGTAAACTTCACTACTCGAACTGCCTCGAAGTCCGTTTTTTTTCCAGAAACCGATTTCGATTTCTCCTTACCGGCGCCTCTCTGGTGAGTTTCCGACCAATTCCTCCTGTATTGATGTTCGGTGTTTCATTACCGACCTAACGCAACTTTCAATTTAGCTTATTATGCATTGTGTTAGAAGAATTTGTCAAAAAACGAATCGGAACTAACATAAACCCTAAACCGAGTTACCCAGAATCGAATTTCCAGTGCGCTGCACGATAGCTCATAAAATTGGTATCAATAGAACCGCAAGGAAATTTCGAATTCAATGAAACAAAAATCAGTCGATTTGGTTCTGTGAGTTGAGAGGAATCAATGATTTAGTACTCGGGTTGTCGTTTGAGGTTGAGGATGAACTCGCGTTTTAATGGCTGTCCGATCGTAGTTAAGAGAAACGGACGGCCGAGATTAAAACGTAGAAGTTTTAAAATGTTTTAAGTTTTATAAATTCCAGAATAAAACCCTAACTTGTTTGACTTATTTAATGACCTTCCCGAATTTATTTTGGCACGAAATTTTAACAATGGACTCCTTATAAAATCTAGTTTATTTTGGTTTAAATTAATATGGGTTTTGAGTTTTTAAATGTAAGTTATGAATTTTGCAAGTTACAAGTATTATGAAATTATTTGGATAATTTAAAAAGATATTTTTATGAAATAAAAATTTTATAATATGTCTAAAATGTTATAGTTACTATATTTTTAATTTGGGAAATTTTAGACATGAGGAAATAGGTTTAAAAATTGTATTTATAAGATTTTTCATAAGTTATCTTATAATATACAGTTTTTAATGTAACAGAAATTAAAGTATAGTTTATTAATAAACTTTTAGGTTGAGAAAATATGAGAAGGCTAAATTAACATCTAGTAACAGTATGTTTATAAATATTTTGGGTATTAACTTTTAAGTGAAGTAAAAAAAATTATATATATACATATATAAAAGGAATAAAATAGTAACTTAGGTTAAAACAAGGTGAAATACCCCTAAATTAATTTAAATTAATTTAGGGGATTTCTTTTATTAAACCATAAATAATACTATTAATATTAAATTATGGTATGGAATTATGAATATTAAATTATTATATGGAATTGTGAAATTTATTTAGGGGTTTTCTCCTATTTAACCCTAATTATTATACATTATTATATAGTATTATGAATTTAATAATAAGACTTATAAGTCAATAAATCTTGGGAAAATTTCTAAACACTCCAAATATATTATAAAGATTTTAGGAAGTGTTGGAACATTGTTTTGAAACATAAAAGTCAATATAAAATTCTAGAAACCTTAAAGCTTATTAAGCCTTGCTAGAGTTGACTTTTTGAGAATGGTCAAACCAGGCCATGAAACCTATACCAATAAATAGGTTATGAAAAACCATGAAGATCGATAAAAAGAACGTTAAAAACGGATCATCCTAGCCAAAGTTATGACAAATTGAAGTTTAGAGCCAAAATTTTAGAAGTTGCTGACGTGTCAGTCAGCCAGCCAATGGCACTGGAACGCCTGAGTTTCCCATCGGTTTTGGCATGCCATAGGTCGATCTTCAGACGCTTATATCTTTTTCTCTACTCCACCATTTGGTATGGCATCTGTTTCATTCGATTCTCCTATCTTTCCTCTTTCCAACCATTACTCACACATCATCGACGGGAAAATCGATCTAAAGTTGCCTCCTTGCGAATTCGTACCCCAGAATTCCAGTTTTTTTCTGAAATCGGGTAAACTTCGTCACGCCATAACTTCTTCATTTCTCATCCAAATTTCCTGTTCTTTAGCTTGTTTTGAAGATCTCTAATCCCTCTACAACTTTCATGTTGATGGCCAAGGCTGATTCGCACTGGTTTGGGAGATAAGTCTGTCTAAAGTCGCCTAGTCGATCACGGTCGAAAATCTGCCCAGTTCATCCCGAAACCAACTAGGTAAACACCGATCTTGAGAGATCTGTAACTTTCTCCCTAGTTCATCAAATTCCATGATTCTTCCACTAACATCTAGAGTTACATGTCTAGTTTGGATTGTGATAGGTTCCATGAATCATGTCTCTCTCAGTTGGTGCGAGTTGATTCGAGAAGGAGCATACCTGAACCGCACATAAAATATCGATTTCCAGTTTTCCCGATTTGGTTTCGCCCCGTTAATGCAATTCCGGTGAGTTTCCGATCAAATTTCTCCATGGTTTCCATTCGAAATGTCATCATCGATCAAACCCACATACCAATTTAGTCTATTATGCATTACAATGGGAGAATTTGTAGGAATTGCAACCGAATTAAGTTCTGTACCGAAATAAACCCTAACTCTCGAATCGATTTCGAAACTTGGTGTATACTGCATTATAATTGGGGAAATCGGTACCATTAGAACCGGAATTTGATTACGAATCGATAGGAACAAGAATCACCCGATTTCGTTCTGTAGATTGAGAGATAATCGGGATTTAGTACTCGAATGGGTTATTGAGTTCGATGATGAACTAGCGGATTCTGGGCCGTCCGATCTCAGTTAATAAACATGGACGGCCGAGATTAGATCGTGGGGATTTAAGAAGTATTAAGTGAATATGTTTTCCAGAATAAAGTCCTAACTTGCTAGATTTATTAAATGGCCTTCCCGAATGTATTTTGACTTGAAATTTTAACCATAGATTCCTTATAAAATCTAGTTTATTTTGATGTAAATTAATATGAGTTTTGAGTTTTTAAACATAAGTTATGATTTTTGCAAGTTACGAGTATTATGGAATTATTTGGATAATTTAAAATAATATTTTTATGAAATAAAAATTTTATAATATGTCTAAAATGTTATAGTTACTATATATTTAATTTGGGGATTTTTGGACAATTGTAAATGGGTCTAAAAATTGTGTTTATGAGTTTTTCATAAGAATAACTTATAATATATGGGTTTTAATGTAATCAAAAATTAAAGTATAGTTGATTAATGAACTTTATAGGTTGGGGAAAATATAATAAGACTGATTAACATTTAATACAGTATGTTTATAAATATTTTGGGTACTAACTTTAAGTGAGTAAAAATTGTTACATATATTTATATATATATATTTATATGAGAGAAATAAATAGAAACTTATATTAAATCAAGGAATTTAACTAAACTACATTTTATTTATTATATATATATGGAAGCTAATATGTTTAACGAAAACTAAGGGAAATACTTTATTTTATAAACCATATATGGATGTAGCTATGTGTAAAAGTTAGTATAAATAATTAAGTGCAATAAAGCTACACAAGGAATGTCTTGAATAAATCCTAATTATATACACATAAAAAAACTACATAAATAAAAGAAATAAAATGCCTTATAGAAAATATAATGTGAAGGAATTAATGAGATAAACTAAACCTCTACATAATACTAATAAAAGAATACTATATGAGGCAGTATTAAATTAAGATTATTAATCTTAAGGAGTTGTCTTTGAATTTCTAAGATTTATATAACCGTATTAAAATACATGTATAGTATTAGTCAACGACCATAATGTAAGTCTATAATTGGGTTAAGTAATTAATAAGTTAAACTTAGGAAAATTGTGATTAGATTTCATAAATGATACACAAATAGATATTCTATAATTAATGATAAATAAATGTAATACTTTTACATCTAAATGTTCTTAATATATAAACAATAATAAAGTAAATAAAATACTTTTACATATGAATATGAGGTGGATTAGTAAGTCTAGATCTAATCATTTCTTAACATTTATGGTATTGAAATATAACTTAATGTTTTAAGTTAAAATCATTAAAAGGATTATGATATAAAAACTACATTAAACTATTATTTGGAAATTTATCTAAATGATAATCCTTAAGTTTCTTGGCATTAGATAAGCCATATGAAATACATTTATAACATTAATTACCAATACTTAGGATGTGAGTCTACAATTAAGTGAGGTATTTAGTAGTTAGAATTTATAGAAAGGTTTATAAATAGGAATTTGATACTTAAAACCTTTGAACCTTTTATGAGATAAAACTAAGTTACATAAGAGATTATATTGATCTACTTTACGACACTAAAAATATTAATGTGTCATTTGAGTATAAGG
Source organism: Limonium bicolor (assembly GCA_023374045.1). Lineage (NCBI taxonomy): Eukaryota > Viridiplantae > Streptophyta > Magnoliopsida > Caryophyllales > Plumbaginaceae > Limonium > Limonium bicolor. The sequence goes on along the minus strand of CM041781.1, from coordinate 152,185,706 downwards.
TATGAGGATTTTTCAGAACATATTATCTTATTAAGTAATTGACAATTTCACTAGTGAATGAGAGTTTAATTCTTAGATAAATTCTACCTTATGTTAAGATATAATGTTCATCCTAAAACATAATAAAGGAGATTAATTTATTAAGTTATTCCTTTGAAACCTTAGGTTTTGTAAACAATATGAAAAATGTATTTTAAGACGTAAGTTTATTAAAATTTAGTATAAAAGGATTATACATAGTCTATAGCGGGAATGTGTGTAAAAATAAAACATTTGGGAAATTAAATGTAAGCAAGGATAAATAAAAGGTTATCTTAAAGTGCCTTATTATATAGTTAATGATAAAGTAAATAATATACCTTGGGAAATACTAAATGTAAGAGTTCGATGAATCTAAATTAACTATAATATAGTTATTCAAGATGAGAAGCAATTTAACATCTTATGATAAGATTATTAGATGGTTGTAATAAAAGTCATCCTAAACTAAACATATGATAAATGAGTTTAGTAACTCAATTAGGTTATCATAAAATGCATCTATAACACCATGTTTCCAATATACAGGATGTAGATCTTAATTAAGTTGAGGGGAAAACTTAATCATAATGGATTATTTGGTAATACTGATAAAATACATAATCAATACATTGTGAAATAATAGTATAATATTCTAAGATAAACCTATCATAGGTCATAACCCGATATTTATTCTAAATTAAGAATAAAAGTATTAAGCTTAAGAATTATTATTGAGATTCTAAGATTAGATGAATAATATAATATGCACTTATGATATAAGGGTCTCAAGAGTCTTGAATTGAGAATTAGGGTTAAGTATGAATAAAGTGGATAAGAGTGTAACAATTAACAAGTGTTAATAACATACATTCCCTAGTCTTACAACCTTGGGGTTATACAACATTCTAATATAAGTCAAAGGTTATACATAACATTTAAGCGAGGGCTTAAAAGACAATTGAGACTTAGAAATAAGAGTGAGGAATTTATTTAAGTTTAACTTAGGTTACAAGTTATTGATGTTAGACTACCTTTAATATTCCTCAGAGGTTGATTATTTGCACAAGTCGGCTAGAACTGCTACAGCAATTACCAGGTACGATTTCTCGTACTCAGCTTGGGGTTTTGGCTTTATGGGATGTTTTGTACGATTTCTCGTACTCAGATATTTTTGATGACGAATTTTATGGAATGTTTTGAGAAACGCTAAATGAGCTTGAATGAATCTTGAAAGGAAATTGGTTGTGTGACTAACTCAGCTTGATGTGACTAATTGAGCCTTGAATGTACACCTTGTATGGTTATTGGTTCCTTCTATCTGGTTGTTTCATTAGATATTATCTTCCTGGGGTTTACGCCTCTGCACTCTGTTGGACTGAGTGTTTTGGTATCGCTCTGGTGTAGTTAATGATCTAGTGGAAATATGGGAAATGTCAATCTTGGTAAATGCTTCTTTTGACCCTGGATATTGTTTCCTCCATGAGCTGAGTCTGGGTTGTGATGTGCGCACATCTTCATCGGTAAACAGCGAGGGGCTGTATATCCCCTGTCCAATCGGACGTTGTAAACAGCGAGGGGCTGTATATCCCCTGTCCTATCGGACGTAGTTAACAGCGAGGGGCTGTATATCCCCTGTCCCAAAAGGGACGCAGTTGGCAGCAGGGCCATCTCTTCCGATTGGTTTTATTCCACTCTTGAGTTATGGTTCTTGGGTCTCTTCTTTCATTCCCAGACCTTGTGACAACTTGGGTCTTTCTAATCCTAATTGGAACTGAATCTAACTTAAGCAATGGATGATCACTAACTTCTGGCGTGGTTTCTTTTATGTTGGCTCACTCTACCTTCACGTTATTTGTCTCTGTCCTTGACTTGTTATCTTTGACTTGGTGTTTTGGTGTGCCTTGTTCTTCTGATTTGTTTTGAGCATTTGACTTCAAGTTATTGTTATTTTAAGAGTTATGTTTTTCTTTTAATACTGTTGTTTTGGAGAGTTGTACCAGTTCCATTCCAGGGAACTGACTCACCCCTCCTGGGGTGGGCTGCTTGGTTTCATCTTGCAGGTACGAATTGTTATACAGGTGGCCACGAAGAGTATGAGTGATTGGGATGGGAATTAGGAATTGTGGAGAGTTTTTATATCTTGCTCTTGTTATGTTTTCTCGAGTTCAGACCGTAGCATTTGTAATGTCATAAGTTGTAATTGGTGAGGTTTGGGCCGGGTGTTTGGAACCCGATGATCTGTAATCGCCTTAGTATTTTATTTCCGCTGCATTTATGATAAGTAGGGGCGTTACACAAGGAGGTAAATTAATCAACACTTACATTAACTAAATACTATAGAAGCTAATATTCTAAAATGGAACAAAAGAAATACTTTATAAAACATACATGGAATGAAGATATATGTTGAAGTTAATGGAGATAATTTAAATACAATAAGCTACAAAAAGGATGACTTAAATAAATTCTAATACATGTACATGCATATATATATATATATTAAATAAATAATGGAAAATACTTTATTTTATAAACCATATATCGGTTGTGGATATGTCTAAAAGTTATTAAATATAATTGAATACAATAAATTTCTTAAAAATGTTCTGGATAAATCTTAATATATAGATATATATATATATAGATATAAATACATTAAGAATAGATGAAGGAAATAACATTACTTGTGGGAAATATAATAAGAAGAATATATGTACTAAACTTTAGGACCTTAATCAGTGTTGTAAAAAAAATTAGTCAACGATAACCTAAAAGTATAATTAAACTAACCCTATCACTAAGAGTGGGTGAATGGAATAAAATTAAATGTACCCTCACGACATACAAATTCAACGGCGTAAATGGTCCAGTCAAATCTAGAATTAAATCGAGGTTGCACGTTCAAAACCTCACAAGTTTTTTTTAGGAAGTTTCATCAACTAACAAAAAGGTAACGTGGGCTTGGGCTATCCTACTAGGCCCAAGTCCATGAACTCCAAAAGCCCACTTAAACAATTCAACGAGAGTTTAGGGCCACTCTCGGGATAAATCCTAAATTATTCCAAATTAAACGAAATGGGCCTAACAAAAGATTTAATTAACAAAATCTAGCCCAAATCTTTGTGAGGGAATAATGGTAAACCTGGAACTATAAATCAGTAAGAAAAGAAGATGTTTAGTTTATAAGTCCCTTAACTAATCAACATTTGGAACACCTTAATTATAGGTTATTTTTTGGGGATCACTCACTCGAGTTAGTTACTGCTTCTTCGCATACCAGGTACGATTTCTCGTACTTCTATACTGATGCTAACCGACTTAAGGAGACATTTTGGAAAACACTAATTGACCTTGAATTAATTTCGAAAGAAATCTGTTTGGGTGACTAACTGAGCTTGATGTGACTAACTGAGCCTGTATGTGAAACTTCCTTGGTTACTGGTTCCTCCTATCTAGTTGTTTCACTAGATATTAATTGCCTAGGGTTTACGCTTTTGCACTCTGTAGGACTGAGTGTTTTGGTATTGCTTCGGTGCAGTTAATGATCTAGTGGGGTAACTGGGAATACAGGAAAATATCTGGTATTGGTAAATTCATCCTTTGGACTATGGGTATTGTTTCATCCATGAGTCGAGTTTGATCATCCTTATTGGGAATGGATTCTTTCTATTAGATATTAATTGATGAGGGTTTACGCCTCTGCACTTTGTAGGACTGAGTGTTTTGGTATTGCCCTTGTGTAGTTAATAATCTAGTGGGACTATGGGAAAATGTCAATCTTGATACTGAGTATGGATTCTTTCTATTAAGTGGTGCACACACTTTTCACCGATGACTGAGAACGGGTCGGTGGCAGCGAAGGTCTGCTATACCTCGTCCATATGGACAACTGATAGCGGAGGTCTGTTTACCTCGTCCTTTAGACAACTGACCGGCGGTGGGGGCCATCTCTCCCAATTGGTTTTATTCCACTCTTGTGTTATGGGTTCTTGGATCTCTTCTTTCATTCCTAGTCCTTGTGACTACTTTGGTCTTCCTACTCCTAACTGGAACTGAATCTAACACAAGCTATGGATGTTCACTAACTCATGGTGTAATTTCTTCTGATTGACTAACTTTAACTTTCTATTATTTATCTTTTTTGCAACTTGTTGTCTTGACTTGGTGATTTTAAAGTGCCTTGTTCCTTTGTGTGGTTTTAAGTGGTTGTATTCAAGTTATTATTTATTAAAGAGTTATATTATAAGTTTGTTTTGGAGGATCGTACCAGTTCCATTCCAGGGAACTGACTCACCTCTCTTGGGGTGGGATGCTTGGTTTCATATTGCAGGTACGAGTTGATATACAGGTGGCCACGAAGAGAATGAGTGTTTGGGATGGGATTAGGTTTTGTGAAGAGTTAATGTATTTCATTGCTATTATGTTTACGTTAAGTTTTCTTGAGGTTTAGACCGTAGCTTTTGTAATTTTATAAGTTGTAATTGGTGAGGTTTGTGCCGGGTGTTTGGTACCTGATGATATGTAAACGCCGTAGTATTTTATTTTCCGCTGCATATTTGTTTAATAGGGGGGTTACAGACATTGGTATCAGAGCGTAGTTACGCTCTAAACCCGAGAAAACAAGCCGAGTGAAATACTTAGATTATAGGTGCACTTAAAACTGGGGAACTGGGGTAGAATTGGGAAGTGAGAATTCCAGAAAGGCACGATACCCTTACCCCATACTTCACCTTGATTGGTTTTACATTACTATACTTATATCTACACACCGTCCCTAGGACGTTATAAATATTACATACTTTACTACATAGATATCTAGACTAAGCCATACACCTTATGAGTAATAAAACTGTCAATACCAGCTAAATGTCTCGAAGAGGAGGAAGAGGAACTGGTCCCTCCGAAGGCTAAGGACCCGACGCTGTCACCCCAGAGGTCATAGCACAAATTGTGACGGCTGCATTAGCTCAGCAGCAGGCTCAGATCCCACAACCACCACCGCCACCACCTAATGGTCCCCGGGAGTTCAACTGGCTGAAGGCAGTCAACTACCATCGTCCCCCAGTCTACGAAGGCCAGCCAGAACCGAAGGCCTTGGAGAAGTACATCGACAAAATGCAGAAAGCACTCACCTCTCTACACGTTCCAGTGAATCGCCAGGTGGACATAGCAGCCTACTTCCTCCAGGGACCAGTGCATCGATGGTGGCAGACCGCCAGAGCTGAGCTGACTGCCCAGGCGGACTTCAACTTCCCAGCCTTCCTGGTGGCCCTGAGAGCCAAGTTCTATCCATCCTACCTACAAAAGAGGATGAGGAGTGAGTTTGAGCAGCTGAAGCAAGGGACTTCCTCTGTTGCTGAGTATTATAACAAATTTGTGGAGCTGCTTGCTGTTATTGGAGAGGGAGCTTACGCTCCAAGGTATCTGGTGGACAAATTCCATACCGGCTTGAACTTCAGGATCATGACTATGATCGGTTCCACCAGAGGGATGACCTTACAGGTATGGAACATGATTTAGAATTTCCGGTACGCAAAGATTTCCCCACTAACATATATTGTCATGACAGGAGCTAGCAGATGACGCGAATGACGAGACCACCATTGCCTACCAGGACTCTGTGCTAGGCAAGAGGAAGGGAATGGTGGAAGAGGGAAAGGAGGAAGCTCTTCCCAGAATCATGACAAGAAATGAAGATTTTTCAAGGGAGGGAACGAGAAAGCCATTGTCTCTTATCATGCTGATGCTAAGCCCCTCCGGTCCAAGCCATTTAGGGGTGAGATGAATTAGAATCTCCAATGTGGTTACATTTTGTTATCACGTTACTAACCTTGAACTGAAACAGGAAACCAACCTGTAAGGAAGTACTTTTGCAGGAAGTGCGAGCGGGACCACCCAGGCAAGGAGTGTGATGGAACCCTGGTGACGTGCCACTACTGTGGCAAGAAGGGGCACAGATCTTTCGAGTGCTTCCCGAACCCGGATTCCAGGGACTACAAGCCATGCACCGGGTCAGTGACTAGAGCCCTAGCTCCCAAGACTAATGGAGGAGGAGGTAGAGGTGGCATATGAGGTGCTGGACCATCTACCAACCGCCCTGCCCAGAACAACTCATAGAGGCCGGGACAGAACTACCCTCAAAGGCCGGGCAAGGCACCGATTCTTGACCTGGTGGACCGTGTCGAGGCAGCAAATGATGACCCGAGTTCACCTGGTAAGGAGTACTTCCCTAGCGAAGAAGCTTAGATTTTTATTTTCTTTACATTCTACTAGCTAGCTTTCTTTTGCAATGTAAAAGGGATGAACTATAAACCCTTTATTTTGTTTCGAACCTTTCATTGCCAGTTGTGAACCTTATCTTAAACTGCTTAATAATAATCATTGTTTTATTCAGCTTTCGATATTTGCTTTCCTATATTGCCTATTTCCACACCTACCGTCCCCTTTGAAGCCAAACCACACCCACCAGAGAAGTGTGAGGTATTGAGACCAGGGATGATTTTTCTACAAGAGTACCTGACCCCAGCAGTTCAATATGCATTAATCCTCAAGATCAGGGAGTTAGGTGTGAAAAGAGGAAATTTTTACACCCCTACTTTCAAGAATGGTTCAACCATGAAGGTGAAGATCATGTGCCTATGTAAGAAGTGGAACCACACCACTAAGAGCTATGAAGAAGTGGAGGTGCCACCAATCCCAGAAGAATTGCAGACCCATTGGAGCTGCAGTTAAGGCAGCACAAAATTGGAGTGAGCCCGTCCCAGACCTAACCTCAGACGTGTGCATCATCAACTTCTATGGAAAAGAGGGTAAGCTAGGGATGCACCAAGACAAGGACGAATCGCCAGAGTCCATCATTAGAGGAGTTCCAGTAGTGTCCATATCACTTGGAGATGACACGGAGTTCCTATTCGGTGACCAGAGGAGGATGGACCTTGCTACCAAGATCTTCCTAAATTCGGGTGATGTCCTGATTTTTGGTGGGGCAGCTAGACTTATCTACCATGGGGTGAAGAGAATCAAGCCCAACACAGCCCCCACACCCATCATTAACCAGACCCACATGAAACCGGGCCATCTAAACTTAACCTTTAGATAGACCTAGCCTTGTACTTTTCAATTTCAGCGTTGTAAACTTTGAGTTGCTCATGAAGCTCTCAATAAGAATGAAAATTCTAAGAAATTTATACTTCATTGTAGGGGTTGGAAACTTAGGGATCAGGTTGAATGTGTTGAACCAGACTCAAGCAAAGAGCAATGGAATGGTCATCACAGGTATAAACAATTCATCCTGATTAGCCACCTTGGAAAAGTTGCCTAGTAATCTTAAAAATCTACTTTATAATTTCACGCACGTCCCTAATTAATGGAGTGGAGGCCACCGTTCTATTCGATTCTAGAGCCTTCCATTCCTTCATCTCACAAGCGTTTCATGCTAAGATCAATGCTCCCACAGAGGATATCCATGACTGCTCAGTCTTGCTTCCATCCAGAGAGTTGATCAAGTGCAGTAAGCAGTGCCAGAATCTGAGCATACACATCAAGGGAGCAGACTTCCTTCTTGATGCCATTGTCTTCCCTGGCATGGGATTCGACCTAATTTTGGGCATGGACACACTACAGCGGTACCGAGGCAGACTACACTGTGCAGAGCATCGTCTCCTCCTGAAGTCAGCTACAGGGATCATAGTGTCATACCGAATGCAGCCTAAGCAGCCGACTGTGAAGGTTGTGTCGGCGTTATCCCTGATGAAGGAGGTGTCCAAGGATGTGACCGCCTACTACTGTTATACCCAGGATCTGAGGACGAATCCGAAGATCCAGAGTGATGTTCCCATTGTGTCGGAGTACCCTGACGTTTTTCCAGAGGAGCTACCTAGACTGCCACTGCTGAGAGAGGTTGAATTCAACTTCGACCTCATACCTCGCACGGGACCGATTGCTAAGGCTCCCTACCGGATGGGCCCTGCAGAGATGGTTGAGTTGAAGAAACAGCTGCAGGAGCTACTAGATAAGGGTCTCATCAGACCCAGTGTCTCACCTTGGAGTGCTCCAGTGCTTTTCGTCAAGAAGAAGGACGGGAGCATGAGACTCTGTATCGACTACATGGAGCTGAACAATGTCACGATCAAGAACAAGTACCCACTGCCCAGGATCGCTGACTTTTTCGACCAGCTGAGGGGAGCTAAGGTGTTCTCCAAGATTGACCTGCGTTTCGGATATCATCAGATAGCTATAGCTGAGTCAGATATAGAGAAGACAGCCTTCCAGACCAGATACGACCACTACGAGTTCACAGTGATGCCGTTTGGACTGACCAATGCACCAGCGAGATTCATGAACCTGATGTAGAGAGTCTTCCAAGCCCAGTTGGATAAGTCAGTGGTCGTATTCATAGACGACATCTTGATCTTCTCCAAGAGTCAGGAAGAACACGAGCATCATTTGAGGACATCCTTGGAGACTCTAAGAGAAAAGAAATTATATGCCAAGTTCAGCAAGTGTGAATTCTGGCTGGACAAGGTGTCATTTCTTGGACATGTGATCTCGGCTGAGGGAGTTTTAGTAGACCTAGCTAAGATTCAGGCGGTGAAGAGTTGGCATAGACCTCGCACTGTGATTGAGATTAGGAGTTTCCTTGGGTTCGCTGGCTACTCTAGACGCTTTATGAAAGACTTCTCCAGGCTAGCCAAGCCCTTAACCTCTCTGATGAAGAAGGATAGCCCGTTTGTGTGGACTGAGGCTTGTGAGGTCTCCTTTCACGCGCTGAAGGACGCCCTGACCACAGCTCCAGTATTAGTAATCCTTGAGGGGAACGAGGGATACGAGGTGTATTGTGATGCTTCAGGCAGAGGGATTGGTGGGGTACTGATGCAGAATGGCAGAGTGGTAGCGTATGCTTCTCGAAAGCTGAAGAAGCACGAAGAAAATTACCCCACACACGACCTTGAGCTCCTTGCCATTGTCTTCGCCTTGAAGATCTAGCGACATTACTTGTATGGAGCCATAGTCCGGATTATGACAGACCATAAGAGTCTGATATACATCTGGACCCAGAAGGAGCTGAACCTGAGACAACGACGATGGGTCGAACTACTGGCTGATTATGACATCAACCTTCAATACACTGAAGGTAAAGGGAATGTCGTGGCAGACGCTCTGAGCAGGAGAGCATATTCACTCCTAGCCTTGATAGAGACGACCACGATAGCTGAGGAGGTATATGTAGCCCAGGATAGTGATGTATATCTACAGGGCATCAGGCAGAAGTTAGCAGATGGTTTGATTGATGGTCTGAAGTATGACTACGAGCTAGACAGTGAGGGACACCTTAAGTCAGAGGTAGACTCTGCGTTCCTCAGGACGCGACAGATTTTCAGACCAGGATTCTCTCTGAAGCTCATTCCTCTACGTTATCAGTACACCCTAGAGCCACCAAGATGTATAAAGATTTGAAACAATTATTCTGGTGGAGCGGGATGAAGAGGGATGTAGCAGATTTCGTCTCCCGATGCCTCACCTGTTAGAAGGTGAAGTTTGAGCATCGTCGACCAGGAGGCCAGATTCAGTCATTACCAGTACCGTGCTGGAAGTTTGACGACATCAGCATGGACTTTGTGGTCGATCTCCCTCCAGCTAGAGGTGGACTGAATTCTATTTGGGTGATAGTCGATAGGATGACCAAGACAGCCAGGTTTATACCTATCAAGGACACATGGAAGGTGCCCAAGCTGGCTGAGGTGTTCACCACAGAGCACATCCGGTATCATGGGGTACCGAAGATGATCGTCTCCGATTGTGACACACGTTTCCTCAGCAGATTTTGGCGTTAGGTGCAGGAGGCGTTTGGTACTCAGCTACGCCTTAGCACAGCCTTTCACCCTCAGACTGATGGGCAGACTAAGAGGACGATTCAGACGCTGGAGGATATGCTGCGAGCAGTCGCTCTGGACTTTCAGGGGAGTTGGGTCGAGCGTCTACACCTGGTGGAGTTCTCCTACAATAACTCCTACCACTCGCCTATCGGCATGGCACCATTCCAGGCTCTGTATGGCAGGCTGTGCCAGACTCCCTTATCATGGAGTGACCCTACTGAGGCAGTCTTGATTGGGCCCGAGTACATTCAGACACTGGAGGATGACGTTAGAGTTATTCAGCAGCACATGAGGGCAGCGCAGTCTAGACAAAAATCTTATGGGGATCAGTGCACCAGAGAGCTCAAGTTTCAGTTGGGTGACATGGTTTTCTTACGAGTGTCTCCGATGAGAGGTATATTCAGATTTGGGATGAGGGGGAAACTAAGCCCTAAGTATGTCGGCCCGTACAGGATTACGGAGCGAGTGGGCCCAGCTGCTTACAGACTAGATCTACCAGCGGAGTTGGGGAAGGTACACAACGTGTTTCATGTATCTCAGCTGAGGAAGTATATGCCTGACCCTTCTCACGTACTACAGCCAGAGATATTGGAGATTGAGCCTACACTGAGGTATAAGGAGACTCCTATTCGGATCTTGGACACGAAGGTCCGAGAAACGAGAGGCAGATCAGTCAAACTAGTGAAAGTTCTTTGGGAGCATCATGGGGCTGAGGAAGCTACTTTGGAGACTGAGGACTCTATGAGAGTGAAGTACCCACATCTATTCGCATGATGTTTACTTATCTTTCTGTGGTTCACGTTAGTAGCGGTACGAGGGCGTACCTTAGCTCTTTTAAGGGAGATATACTGGCATACTCCTTCTTCGTTACCTCATCCGGATTATACCCTGTTGCATTATTAGTAGGGTGAGAGGTGTATGTATGTACTTAGTTTTACGTTATGACACAGTAGTATGTGACTTTTGGTTTTCATCATGAAATATCTGGGTATATTTTGATTCAGTTTGATTCTGAGTAATCTCGAGTGGAATATTGAAATGGAAATGGATGGAAATTAAGGATTGGATTGGTATGGAATTTCATTGGAATTATTATTGTCTCTAGTTGATTTTTAAACTTCAAGGCGAAGTTTCTTTTAAGGGGGATATACTGAAATACCCCTAAATTAATTTAAATTAATTTAGGGGATTTCTTTTATTAAACCATAAATAATACTATTAATCATTAAATTATTGTATGGAATTATGAATAAAAAATTATTATATTCTTATAAGGAATTATGGAAATTAAAGCATGGGATTTCTACTATTTAATCCTAAAGAATACTATTAAATATTGGATTACTATATATTATTATATAGTATTATGAATTTAATAATAAGATCTCTAAGGCAATAAATCTTGGGAAAATTCCTAAACACTCCAAGTATATTATAAAGATTTTAGAAATAATTGGAACATTAATTTGAATCATAAAAGTCAATATAAAATCATGGAAACCATAAAGCTTCTTAAGCCTTCCTAGGGTTGAATTTTTGAGAATGGTCAAACCAGCCCATGAAACCTATACCAATAAAAAGGTTATGGAAAACCAAGAAGTTTGATAAAAAGAACGTCAAAAACGGATCATCCTAGCCAATGTTATGATAAAATGAAGTTTAGAGCCAAAATTTTGAAGGCTGCTGACGTGGCAAGGGCCTGCTGACTCAGCCACGCATGCATCGGGGAACGTGCCATGCCAGGGCACCAGAACTCCCACTATTTCGGCTAACTCTTCTCAACCACCATCAGTTATTGTCTCATTTTTAGATGCCATTATCTCAGCCGTCCTTGGGTATTTTTGCATGTCGTTTATTTCATTCTCTACTCTTTCAAACTCTCTTTCTAACCATTACACATACATGACCTAACTCCTTCTAAATCAGCCGCAAACTTGATCTGAAGTTGCCTCCTCGAACACTTGCAACCCAGATTTCCTGAAAAACCGAATCGGTAAGGTAGCTTCTCCGAGTCATATCTCCTTCATCTCTCCATGAAAATTTGAGTTCTATAGCTCATTTTGTAGATCTCTAATCCCTCTACAACTTTCCTTTTTATGTCCAAGGCTGATTCTCAATTGAGTAGAAGTTAAAGGCGTTTAAAGTTCACTAGTCGATCACGGTGGATTTCCTGCCCAGATCTTTTCCAGAAAACGATAGGTAAACCCAGATCTTGTGAGATCTGTAACTTTCTCTCAAATCTATCAAATTCAATGATTCTTCCACTAGTATTTAGAGTTACATTCCTACTTTAAAATGTGGTAGGTTTCGTGGATTGAATATTTCCCAGTTGGCGCGAGTTGGTCCGTGAAGTAGCCAACTCGAACTGCACATAAAATCATAGAAAACGTAAGGTATAAACTCGTAACTTTCGAATTAAATGTCTTCCTGTGTATTCCATATTAGATCGATATGTTCCTATCAAATTGTAGAGTTACATTTCCTCAACGTCGCCTAACTCGAACTGTACTATAAATTATAGATCCGCAAACTTCACTACTCGAACTGCCTCGAAGTCAAGTTTTTTTCCAGAAACCAATTTCGATTTCTCCTTACCGACGCCTCTCTGGTGAGTTTCCGACCAATTCCTCCTGTATTGATGTTCGGTGTTTCATTACCGACGTAACCCAACTTTCAATTTAGCTTATTATGCATTGTGTTAGGAGAATTTGTCGAAAAACGAATTGGAACTAACATAAACCCTAAACCGAGTTACCCATAATCGAATTTCCAGTGCACTGCACGATAGCTCGTAAAATTGGTATCAATAGAACCACAAGGAAATTTCGAATTCAATGAAACAAAAATCAGTCGATTTGGTTCTGTGAGTTGAGAGGAATCGATGATTTAGTACTCGCGTTGTCGTTTGAGGTTGAGGATGAACTCGCGTTTCAGTGGCCGTCCGATCGTAGTTAAGAGAAACGGACGGCCGAGATTAAAACGTAGAAGTTTTAAAATGTTTTAAGTTTTATAAATTCTAGAATAAAAACCTAACTTGTTAGACTTATTTAATGACCTTCCCAAATGTATTTTGGCACGAAATTTTAACCATGGATTCCTTATAAAATCTAGTTTATTTTGGTGTTAATTAATATGGGTTTTGAGTTTTTAAACGTAAGTTATGATTTTTGCAAGTTACGAGTATTATGGAATTATTTGGATAATTTAAAAAGATATTTTTATGAAATCAATTTTTTATAATATGTCTAAAATGTTATAGTTACTATATATTTAATTTGGGAAATTTTAGACATGAGGAAATAGGTTTAAAAATTGTATTTATAAGGTTTTTCATAAGTTATCTTATAATATAAGGTTTTTAATGTAACATAGATTAAAGTGTAGTTTATTAATAAACTTTTATGTTGGGAAAATATGAGAAGGCTAAATTAACATCTGGTAATAGTATGTTTATAAATATTTTAGGTATTAACTTTTAAGTGAAGTAAAAAAAATTATTTATATATACATATATAAATGGAATAAAATAGTAACTTAGGTTAAAACAAGGAGTTAAATTAATCAACACTTACTTTAGCTAAATACTATAGAAGATAATATTCTAAAATGGAACAAAAGAAATACTTTATAAAACATACATGGAATGCAGATATATGTTGAAGTTAATGGAGATAATTTAAATACAATAAGCTACATAAAGGATGACTTAAATATATTCTAATACATGTACATGCATATATATATATATATGAAATAAATAAAGGAAAATACTTTATTTTATAAACCATATATCGGTTGTGGATATGTCTAAAAGTTATTATATATAATTAAATACAATAAATTTCTTAAAAATATTCTGGATAAATCTTAATATATATATATGTATAAATACATTAAGAATAGATGAAGGAAATAACATTCCTTGTGGGAAATATATTAAGAATAATATATGTACTAAACTTTAGGACCTTAATCATTGCCGTAAAAAAAAATAAGTCAACGATAACCTAGAAGTTTAATTAAACTAACCCTATCACTAAGAGTGGGTGATTGGAATAAAATTAAATGTACCCTCAAATTCAATGGCGTAAATGGTCCAGTCAAATCAAGAATTAAATCGAGGTTGCAAGTTCAAAACCTCACAATTTTTTTAGGAAGTTTCATCAACTAACGAAAAGGTAACGCGGGCTTGGGCTATCCTACTGGGCCCAAGTCCATGAACTCCAAAAGCCCACTTAAACAATTCAACGAGAGTTTAGGGCCACTCTCGGGATAAATCCTAACAAAAGAATTAATTAACAAAATCTAGCCCAAATCTTTGTGAGGGGAATAATGGTAAACCTGGAACTATAAATCAGTAAGAATAGAAGATTTTAGTTTATAAGTCCCTTAACTAATCAACACTTGGAACACCTTAATTATAGGTTATTATTGGGGGATCACTCATTCGAGTATGTTATTGCTTCTTCGCATACCAGGTACGATTTCTCGTACTCCTATACTGATGCTAACCGACTTAAGGAGACATTTTGGAAAACACCAATTGACCTTGAATGAATTTTGAAAGGAATCGGTTTGGGTGACTAACTGAGCTTGATGTGACTAACTGAGCTTGTATGTGAAACTTCCTTGGTTATTGGTTCCTCTTATCTAGTTGTTTCACTAGATATTAACTGCCTAGGGTTTATGCTTCTACACTCTTTAGGACTGAGTGTTTTGGTATTGCTCCAGTGTAGTTAATGATCTAGTGGGGTAACTGGGAATATAGGAAAATATCTGGTATTGGTAAATTTTTCCTTTGGACTATGGGTATTATTTCATCCATGAGTCGAGTTTGATCAGCCTTATTGGGAATGGATTCTTTCTATTAGATATTAATTGCTGAGGGTTTACGCCTCTGCACTCTATAGGACTGAGTGTTTTGGTATTGCCCTTGTGCAGTTAATAATCTAGTGGGAATATGGGAAAATGTCAATCTTGGTACTGAGTATGGATTCTTTCTATTAAGTGGTGCACACACTTTTCACCGATGACTGAGAACGGGTCAGTGGCAGCGGAGGTCTGCTATACCTTGTCCATATGGACAACTGACAGCAGAGGTCTGTTTACCTCATCCTTGTGACAACTAACTGGCGGTGGGGGCCATCTCTCCCAATTGGTTTTATTCCACTCTTGAGTTATGGGTTCTTGGATCTCTTCTTTCATTCCTAGTCCTTTTGACTACTTGGGTCTTCCTACTCTTAACTGGAACTGAATCTAACACAAGCAATGGATGTTCACTAACTCATGGTGTGATTTCTTCTGATTGACTAACTTTAACTTTCTGTTATTTATCTCTTTCGCAACTTGTTGTCTTGACTTGGTGATTTTAAAGTGCCTTGTTCCTCTGTGTGGTTTTAAGTGGTTGTATTCAAGCTATTATTTATTAAAGAGTTATATTATAAGTTTGTTTTGGAGGATCATATCAGTTCCATTCCAGGGAACTGACTCACCCCTCTCGGGGTGGGCTTCTTGGTTTCATCTTGCAGGTACGAGTTGATATACAGGTGGCCATTATGTTTACGCTATGTTTTCATTGCTATTATGTTTACGTTAAGTTTTCTTGAGGTTCAGACTGTAGCTTTTGTAATTTTATAAGTTGTAATTGGTGAGATTTGTGCCGGGTGTTTGGAACCCGATGATCTGTAAACGTTGTAGTATTTTATTTTCCGCTGCATATTTGTTTAATAGGGGCATTACATACGGGAACGTTTGTGAGGTACGAGACGACTCGGCTTAAATGAAATTATGTTTAGTAACGTAAATTGCGTGATATACTAGCCTTAAAGGCAATTCAATATCCACTGGTTGTGTACGGTATATTTACCGAGTAATAATACAACATTCTGTACTATTGATGTCCGGAGAAACCAGAGGTCGTGGTGCCGGTAGAGGGGGTGGCAGTGACCCCGTGATGCCAGGAGTTGTAGAGGTGGTTGCTGCCATTCTCGCTCAGCTTGGAGCTCAGATTGGAGGAGCACCACCCCACCCGCCACAGCCCAGGGAGACGAACTGGTTGAAGTCAGTTTCCGAGACCCGACCACCTACTTACTCAAAGGAGCCGGACCCCCGTTGCCTTAGAGCGTTTCATAGTTGAGCATGAGAAGGCCTATGAGGCCTTACGAGTGCCTGCTGACCAGAGGGTCATCATCACTACATTCCATCTGAAGGATGCAACTAGCACTTGGTGGAGGTTGGTCAAGGACCATCACCTGGCTACGCCCGACTTTGCGTGGGCTGCCTTTGTTGAGCTACTGAGGGGGAAGTACTACTCAACGCACCTTAAGCAGAAGAAGCGCCTTGAGTTCGAGACACTCTCCCAGGGAGATCTGACCGTGGATAAGTACTATGCTCGATTCATTGGTCTGCTGGACTTCATCCCCGGAGTCAACTACTCAGAGACCGTGAAGGTCGAGAAGTTCCGGGGGGGATTGTTGTTTCGCATTCAGATGGCGATGGGTGCTACCCTCTATACGACTATCCAGGTATAAACATGAATACCGTTAATTCCTTACTTACTAAATTATCAATTAGTCCTGTGAAGACTTACCAATGAGATTCCAGGAGTGCTATGACGCTGCCTTGAGGACGGAGCTGCTGCTCCAGACTCGGGAAGAGACTCTCGGGCCGAAGAAGAGAAAGAACCCAGAGGAGAGTCTGTGGATGGAGGAGCGTCTCGAGACGAGGGCCAGTAGAAGGGAAAGTGAGAACTTATCCCATTCTAAATTGTTTACCATATTAAACACTTTTCTTGGCTGCTAACCCGAAACCTTAAAATAGAAAATTCTTCAAGAAGAAAAGGCAGCAGGGGCAGCAGAGTCACCAGGGTGCTAAGGGGAAAGAGCCCGTCCCTCGGTTGACCGGCCTAGCCACCGACGCCCAGCCTCTGAGATCCGCGCCTCCTACGAGCACCGGACAGCCCCCGTGCCATTTCTATTGCAAGCGTTGTGGGAAGGACCATCCAGGGGTTGATTGTGGTGGCCGCAAGGTGGAGTGCCGGTACTGCAAGAAGGAGGGCCACCAGGAGTTCCAGTGTCGGATGAATCCGGAGGGCCGTAACTATAGGCCACCCAAGACTACTTAGAAGACCACAGTTGGAGGATCTGGAGTACCACGAGGCGGCCATGAAGGCCAGACATCCACTGATGCTAGAGCTTAGAAGGGGAAAAGAGTCGATAGGGCTGGAGCACCCTGAACTTCGCAAGACCTTAGTTGAAAGGCTTTTGTTTATTTTGTTACCGTACCTAGCCTTGGATTGTGGAAAGAAACTGTGCTGTAAGTATGTGGGAGTGTGTTAGTGACCACTCGTCTTTTGTGTATGGCTTTTGGACCTAATTATGTGTAAAAGATACAAGTAGTCTCGAAACCTTGAAATAGCGTATATATATATGAACGAAATTTTAATGCTTATACTACCATGTAACTACAATGCATTCTAAAATACCTGCAACCCTATCTTTTTAGGACCAAAATCATGTAACCCATACTCAACGACGAAAGAGTCAACGAGACCAGTATTTACAAAACCGATACCTCAACCTGCATGGCGCACTTGCTACAGCAAGCGCTATGACAGTCAATCCACTCAAATTTCCATCTGCCTTGTGCACTTGCCATAACAAGTGCTGCAGCTACCACTAAATCTTAAACTACTAGTAAATAACCAATTTTTGTACAATTTTCGTACAAGCCTTTAAGATTAGAGGCCTATAAAACCTCGGAAAGACCTGCTGGTCCGACCATTGCAACTGAAAGCATTAAATGGCCATTGTAAACTACACCAGTTTAATTGATCGAAAATTTTCAAACGCGGCTTATTGGCCAATTACCATAAATGTATACTGATAGGATCGGGGTGCTGACCGAGTAGGTCTGAGGTGTAAGTCTCAGACCAACCCTGATTAAAGACAAGTATTTGCCAAGGAGATAATGCGGAAGCTTTTGTTTAAACTTAACAAGATAGGATTATGCTTAGATTGAAATTCAACGTGAATTACAACCTAGCTTCCTATCTTGGGATTCGATAGAGGTACTCTATCTCATCCAACACTCGCTCTACTCTCGGCGTAGATTAATGCGTAACAAGGAGTAAAGGGGAGTGTTTTGTGTGCTCTCTAGGTAATAAATACCTAAGCTAAATGACAAAGTCTCACTAGGATCTCTTGAAATACTTTCTCTCTCAAACAATCTTTTTCTCTCTCTTTGAGGCTTAATCTCGGATGCATAAGTAACTTATTACAGGTGTGAGCTTATATACAACCTAGAGACATCCTAGAACATCGGAGCATCACTTGTGGAGTGAGTCTCTAGTTTTACGCACGCAAGTATCGGAGTCCACTTGCACATCCATGATCTTCATGGGCGTGTCTTCCATGTTACCTTAAATATAAGAGTTGACTGGTTCGTCGTTGTGAGTTCGCGCCAAAGGTTGACCGGGAGTGGATGTCGAAGTGTCTGTGCAGAGCTACTCGAACTGGAAGATCTTGAGGGCTAGCAGTTCTACAGTGTGACTCTGACTGAGGAGGCAATCATCTACAAAACCAAGTCTTCAACAAAATTCCCCCTTTTTGCTGATGATGGCAAACTCAGTGTATCCAGCGTGAACTTTACACTACAACAAATGTTTGTATTGGTGACTCTTTTTTTTAAATAAAAAATGTCACTAATATTAATTGTGACACTGGGTGCAAGTATCTAGAATTAGAGTGTCAGAAAAATAAATATGACACTTAGAAGTGTCACAAAATATCAAGACACTTACAATTGTCATTATTTAGGTGGCATTTTCAAGTGTCACGCTTCAACATATTTTGAAAGCAAAATAATCCTTACATATATATATATATATAACCGTCACACATAAATGTTTTTTAGTTTTAATAAACATCAATTAACTTGATGAAAAATAATTTTTTTAGAAGTTATTAATCATTAATAGTTATTTTGGTTTTTTTTCACGTAAATACTACATAACTTAATAGTAATTTTGGTTTTTTTTGACGTAAATAGAACATAACTAAAATGAAGAATAACTAATAAAAAATGTATGCTCACTAGTATTCACATTGTATTAAAATGGTATAGTTAGTATGATAATTCATTGTAGCAATCAATCTTAAAAATAAATACAAACCTATTTTCTATGGAAAGTGTAAAGTAGCTATAATATGAAGAAGCTACCTACATTTTCTTGCCTGCGTTAAATGATGTGTAGAAACTAGCTAACTATAGTAATTCTAATTACAAAAAAAGTAGAGAGTGACAAATGTTATTTATCTACACAACCTCAACAACCTAGGTAACCATGACAAAAGACATTTACAAAAGACTGAGAAAATGGTTTCTTTAAATTCTTGTCTCAAGCATCCAAACTTCCATCTGGTGGTGAAAAGTTCTGACATTCATTGCTTCCATTTGAATCATATGGATCCTAAAATATTGAGAAGAGTAAACAAGTTAGAGAAAAGAACATTCAGACTAATATAAGAATAGAAGACAAATTGAGTGTCATCAATTATCAAAAGAGTTTAACCACTACTGGCAAGCTGTTACTTTTAATGAAAGATCCCACCCATATTAAACAATATAAGAGCAACTCTTTTTTTTTTCACCGAATCATTAAAGATCATTGAAATGTGGTTGAAGAAGTACTAATGGTGTAGATGAACTACCAACCACTGTTGCTTTGTAGCACATTGAATCAAACCAACATGTTATTAAATTGCTGAGAAGCTAATGTTTGAACTCCTTGACTATAGGCTGCAAAAATCAAATCCCAACTTACAAAATTGGGAATAGTTACAACTGTGAATCAATGCTTGGTGTTGCTGGAAATCATGTTACAGTTGTAAAGAATCACTCCCCGTTGCCGCTGAAAATCAACTAGATTACTGGAAATGAACTGCAAATTTGAACGGAAGGTTGTCCGGGTTACTGGAGGTAGACCAACTTTTTGAGAGAAGATCACAAAGAGAGAGAGAGGTAGACCAAATCGATGACAACACCAGCACGTTAATGGTGAGAATCAAAGTGCTGTTAGGCTTGACAAAAGGTAAGCCCTATAGAACCCAGAGTGTATAGCGTGTAGTTTGCAAAAGTGGATAGGTGGAGAAATAAATGGGAGACGTGGGGGACGTGAAGAAATGTGATGAAAGAGAAATATTAAAAATCCACGTTAAAGTTGAGATATTATAGGTAGTTAAGATTTTTGTTAATTTAAATTGGATATTTATAAAAACAAAAAAAATATAATAATTGTTACATTCCCCGTCTCAGAGTTTAATATCATCATTTTTATTATTATGCATATAAAATTAATACATAATACATATTAAAAATATTGTAAATTACCCTATTTTAGTTGAAAAAAATGTGGCGGAGGCGGTTACATTTATTCCCGCCCAACAATAAATGTATTTAAATAAATTCTAATATTTTGATGTTGTAAGTTAACTTATTTTAGTTGAAAAGTAAAAAATAGTGGTGGGAGGCAGTTACATTTATTCCCGCCTAATAATACATAAATTTTTAATAAATTCTATGTGACACTTAGAAATGTTCACTAAATTTATGATATCAAACAATTCTACTGTTCAATGGATTTATGTATTTAAAAATAAGAAAAAATACTAAAAAAATGTTGTAAATTACTTTATTTTGGAGGTGAAATAAAAACAATTTACAATCATTCCCAAGGCAGACAATACATATTTTTTTAATAATTCATATATTTTGAATTGTGATACTTAGAAATGCCTCACCTAATATGTGACATGCTTAAATGTCTTAAAAAATTGTTACAATTATAAACGTCATATTATTTTTGACATTTTCACAAAGTGTCACCAATATAATGTCACTATTACCAATTTTTTTTGTAGTGTTAGTGGTACAACATGTGTACCTGAAAATGTCAAAGAACAAGGCAGAGCAACTATCTCGGGAGAACAACTCACTGTTTGTTCCCCCTTAAACAAGTATTCCCCTTCAAGATTATGTAGTTAAATAAGTGCTGATAAAACTAAAGTATGAAACTACTCATAATCTACTTAGCTGAAATAAAACCAATTCAAAGCATAGCGAGGCCTTCAGAGGCACTCAGTATCCACACATAGTCACCCGTATAAACCAGCCGCAGGATACACCGCTTCCCCGTTTGCCAACATCAAGGGAAAACACACAAACAATATCCAAAAACAGAGTATTTAAGTGTCTCACAACAAACCACTAGAGCAAAAAAAATTGTTCAAAAGTCAGTCTTCCTAGGTACTATGGGTTAAGAGGGAGTGGGGCAAGTGCTAAACATCTCCTTGTTCCATTCCTGTATCAGCAGCTGTCGCCCTCTGTCTTCCCCCAAAACCTCAGCAGCGTCCATCTTGTTTGCTGCTGCAAGCGCTTCAGCAAAACTCTCTCTGAACTCCTCGACCAGATGCTTGATCCCTCCTTCAAAGATGTCCATCATCTTTTTGTGGTTGTTGTTGAGGACGTCAATGAGCTTATCTATCTTTGTAGCCAGGGTAGCCAAATTTTCTTCAATCACCTTAACTCTTTCAATGAGAGTTAAAGTGTCGGGTTTTGGGAGTTGGTTTTGGAGTAGGGAGTTTTTGGGATAGGGGATTTGGTCTGGGAAAAACTTGGTCTGAAAGGACGGAGTTTTGGTGTACAGAATCTGATCAAGTATGTCGGTTTTGGTGATACGACTGGCTTTGGAAGGTTCGAAGGAGATGCCACAGTGGGTGAGGATTTTGGTAACCAGAAGATGTATCCTAGAGAGTGTCGGGGTGAAGAGATAGTTGAGGCTATGTGATTGATGATGAGTTGGGGTAGGTTGATTCTTTGGTTGTGGAACAGATAGTACATTATGGCAAGGTCAAGAGGCCTAACGAACTGGTTTCCTTTCTTTCTAGGCACAAGGTTTTTAATTACCAAAGTGTGGAGCATTTGGTGTATGTTTGAAAGAGCGGGTCGGTCTAAAGAGTGACCGACGCGGCTATTTGGGAGGAAAAAATCGTAAACCTCTTGTGCAGAAATAAACCTTAGATCGGGAAATCCAGCTCTATCCTAAAACTCTTAACCAGAGGTTGGTATGGCCAAATGAGTTGCTAAAGTTAGGCCTGTCAAACGGGTTATCCGTTCGGGTTTCGGGTCATATCTTTTTGGTCAATATCCGTTCGGGTCATTAAACTTTCGTGTCATTTTGGGTTCGGGTCATTTCGGGTTTGGGTTGTAATAGTGTTAGATTGAAATACCCCAAACCTTGATATGTTGTTTAAATATTAGAATATGGTATATTAAGGCTAAAAAGTGCCTTAGAAACATTAGTGAAAAATTTAAACCATAGTAAACACAACAAAGTACCATTAAGACAGTTTGAGCAAAAACATGCTCTAAGCTTGGAATGAACTTGGTTAGGACCTAAAGAACCTACCAAGACTCTATAACATGCAATTATGACCTTATAAGGCTAATTAAGTCCTTAAGAAACATTGGTAGACAATTTAAACCAAAGAAACACAAGAAAACACCATAAAGTCAATTTAAGCAAATACTTGCTCTAGACTTGATGTAACTTTGTATAGGACCTAAAGGTCATTCCAAGACCTTATTAACATGCTAATGAACATGTTAAATCAATTACTAAAGAAAACCAAGCTTGAAAACAAGTTAAAACACAAAATGTGCTTTAAGGAGGCTTAAAGCACATTTTTGAAAAATTGTCTTAGAAATGGGTTTTGAGTGGCTAAATGCCCATCATTACTACTTAGTATCACATTAGGAAGTCTAAATCACTAGGAAACCAAAACTTTCACAAATATGTGCACTAATTGTGAATAGTACCCAAATAGTGCCCAATTACGGCTTTAGTCAACTTTAATTAGTTAAATGATCAAACAAGGCCCTATATATGTTATCTAAAGGAGGGGACGGTTTTTAGAGGTGGTGACTCACCATACCAAGCCAGACAACTAAAGAAAGAAAAGGAAACTAAAGTAAAGTTACTATTTACCTTTATAACATAAATATCTTCTAAAACTCCCTCTCTCCTCACCTTTCTTCATTTCCTCTTGTTCCCAGCATATTCTTCATCTTCTCCCAACTCCAAAACCGTCCTGCTACAGTCTATCTCCATTCTTGATCTTTCTTTGCTTGTAACTCCTATCTCCATGCTCCAAAATCAATTTCAAGACTACCTTTGTCTTAGTTAGACCAAGCTCTACACTTCTATCTTTTCAAATCTTTGAAATACCCCAAACCTTGATATGTTGTTTAAATGTTAAACTATGGTATATAAAGGCTAAAAAGTGCCTTAGAAACATCAGTGAACAATTTAAACCATAGTAAAACACAATAAAACACTAAGACACAGTTTGAGCAAAAACATGCTCTAAGCTTGGAAGTGAACTTGGTTAGGATCCAAGAGCCTACCAAGACTTAATAATATTCAATTATGATTATATAAGGCTAATTAAGTCCTTAGGAAACCTTGGTAGACAATTAAACCAAACAAAACACAAATAAATGCCTCAAAGTCAATATGGGCAAAAATGTGCTCTAAGCTTTGGATAAATTTGTATAAGACCTAAAGGTCATACCTATACCCTATTTACATGTTAATGAACATATTAAAACCAATTACTAAAGCAAACCAAGCTTGAAAACAAGTTAAAACACAAAATGTGCTTTAAGGAGTCTTAAAGCACATTTTTGAAAAATTGTCTTGTAAATGAGTTTTGAATGGCTAAATGTCCATCATTACTCTTTAATTAACATGTGTACTACTTAGTATCACATTAGGAAGTCCAAATCAATGGGAAATCAAAAATTTCACAACTATGTGCCTTGTTTTTGTGAATAGTAACTAAAATATGCTAGTTTATGACATAAGTCAATATAAGTAAGTTAGTTGGTCAACAAAGACCATGACATGCCCTATTATGTAAAGGGGGCCGATTTTTCATGTGTGACTCACCACACTTGACCAATCAAATAAACAAGGAAAGTAATAAAGCATGGTTACTATTTACTTTTAGCATAAATATCTCCAAAAGCAAGCTTCCTCCTCATTTCCTTTCTTCCTTCTTCATTTCACATGGTCTCCAACCTCTCTTCTCCCTTCTCATTCTCGGTTTGCTACAGCCCACACAACTACTCCATCTTTGAATGCTTGTAATTCCTAGCTCCATATACCAAATCAAATTCTAAGACCATATTTGTCTTAGTTAGGCCAAGCTCTACACTTGTCTCTTTTCAAATCTTTAAGAACTCCATTTCGGTGCCATGGAGATTCACCATTGATGGAGCTTGAGCTTACCTTTTCATGCCTTGTCATTCTCCTTTGCTTCAAGGTAAGAAAAGTCAAAGAAAAACTTCATTTCCATTTGTTTTCATAAGTGACCGAAATCACCTTCTTCATGGTGTTTTCTTTTTCTTTGTTTTAGCTTCATTCCAATCATTCAAGGGCTTGGTGGAAACCTCTCTTGTTACATATTCAAGTTCTTCTTCAAATTCTAAGGTAAACTTCTATTTTAAGTGTTTAAAACACTTATGTAAATTTAGGGTTTATATGTGAGTTTAAGTATGAAACTTAATGCTCATTACCCTTACATGTATATTGATTAGAAAGTTGACAAGTGATCAAACTCCTTGCTGATTTTCGGTTCAAGGAAACAAGAAAGAAGTTTGAGAGGAAAAGAGGTAAACAAACTATCTCAATGCAGTTTAAATGCCTAGGAGAAATGAGCTTGATTTGCTTAATAAAATACCTAAGGAGCCAATGGCAAATGACCTAGAGAAATGCTCTCAAGGAGTTTATTACAAGGCATATGTAATGTTGAGTGTATTTGCAGGTTAAAGGCAATATATATGTGGGAAATTTAGTGTTTAAGTTAAATGCATTTAAGGGCCTATGAGCCATGTTATTTAAGGACCTAAGTGTCAAGCAATTTAAGTTTATGCACTATATTGTGATGTAGTGTAGTTTAAGGATTTAGATGTGTGTAAAGAACATTCTTTGTGAAGATGAGTGTCTTGGATGGTTAAAGGAGGAAAAACAATATGTTTGTGTGTAAGGAAAGTGCATTAAGTGATTAAGTGTTTTTGGTTGTAAAAGGGTGAAAACCTAAGTGTTTGTGTGTGAGAATACTCTTGATGGATTTTAGGTGTTCTTGAATGTTTAATGGTGAAAGCTATGTGCTTTGGTATAGCAATATGCTAGAAGAATCTATGGCAAAATTTGGGTAATGTATAAGAAGTTTTAGGTGCTTAAATGAGTTTTGGTGAACTAGGAAATGTGAGGAATGAATGAATGTTTACTAGGGAAGAAAAACATGTATTAAGGTGTTATACAGTGCTATGAGGAATTAGGCACTATCTTGAAGTTCTAGGAATTCAATGAGTGTTTTGAGGATTAAAGTCTTGGAGAAGTTCGTTTAAGGTTTAGGTAATGTTGATGTACAAGGAGCGAATGATGTTTAGGTAAGGATATGAGGAAGGAATTTTAAGAAGGTGTGAACAAGGAAATAAGTTAGTAAGAAAAGTTGCTTGGGAGATGATGTTAAGGTGTAGAGGAAACATTCTTGGCATAGTGGTTATCATAGGTATGAAACACCACTTGGAGAAACTATGGAGAAAGCATTATAAGTGTTAGGAATTTTGGGTAAGAAATGAGTAAGTGTTTAAGGAGTTATAAAATGAGTTTTATGGATGTTATATGAAGGGTTAAATGTGCCAAATGATGTTAGAACACATTAGGATTAGGCTTGAGAAAAGTTGGGAAGAAGTTTGACAAGTTTTGGACAAGTCCTGGTGTTGTCCGACCCAGTGGTCCCGACCCAGGGTGGGTCGGACGGCCCCTGTTAATTCACCCGTTGATGTTTCTGGAATGGTCCGACCCAGAGGACTTGGGTCGGACATGGGTCGGACGGAGGACGTGAAAGACGAAAAAGTTTCTGGAACGGGCCGACCCAGTTTGTGGGTCGGACGGGGGGTCGGACGACCCAAAACATGTAAAAAAAAACAAACAAGTGTGGGTAGTAAACCCTAGTGGGTACAATGATGACAATCAAGTGTGAGTTTAAACAAAAGAAAATGTGTCATTCAATCGTGTAAAGTGTTTAGTAAACCGGAACTTAATAAGTAATTAACCGACATTGTCAATCATGTCTAGGAGCTACGTTTGGCGGGACTCGTACGCAGCAAGGACCAAGGTATGGTTTTCTTGCAACCTGTCCTACCGGATTACACCGGCTTGTATGCCAATGTGTTTTTCTGTATGTTTGCCACGTTATAAGATAAATCATGAAACAAGTTTACAGTCGTTATTATTGTGTGTGTTTACGTGCCGATACCGGTAACCTCGAATGCGCATGAAGGCTAGTTAACCACTATTAGGTAAACGTAAGAGAACGGTATCCGGTAATAACGTTTCTGACCTAAGGAACGTTCTAACCACGGCTATGCGTGAGTTAGTTATGTGATGCTTGTGTGTGATGTTTGTGTGTGAATGTATGACTCTCTGTTCCCTTGTGTGTGTCTAACAAGACTTAACCCAATGTTTGTGAATGTTTATTGAGTTCAATGTTGAACTTCTAACAAGTGCTAACGGGGGAAGTGAGGAGTCCGGTCTGTTCCGGCCACGCGTGTGAGTATGGGAGTCGATGTCATAACCGGTTCGATTCTCTTTGTATGTTATGGTTGTGTTCCAATTTGGTTTCCAACCTTCCCTTTAGCTTAACCAAGGCTATTTTACTGACTCACGTCGGGCCACAGGGGCATACTATGTTTATGTTTGTTCGGTGTGCTTGGATCACTATATCTGAGGCACCCTGTGTTAAGTTATCCGTTCATTTAACGAGACGGTAACGAGTTATGTAACGAGCTTATCATGAGACTGGCAACATTCTCTAGGCTACAAGTGAACTGACTATGTTTGGGCCGGTTCATAAAGGGAGCCGTTCCCGTTATGTTATGTGTTATTGTTGTGCTGCAATTCTTATTGCGTTGTGATGTGATATGTTGTTAAGATGTGGAGTATGTGGATCATGGATATGAATTCTAGTTTATTGTAAGAGGCGTTTAAGGATAACCCGATTGGTGGGTAAGTGTCGTCTATTAAGGAAATAGCTCCATTAAAGGAGAAACACTCTAGGGGTTAAAGATCATAATGAGTGATTTGTTAAGTATAGTTGTATTGGCTGTTTTAATGAGCCATTGTTGTGCAGTGTAATGTGTTGTGTATTGTAGTTTACATGCATGATTCAATTATAATCAACCGCATGCTAAGACGACAATTAGTTGTGCGTGGCCCAGTAGCATGCGGGCTGCGGGTTTACCATACCAGCAAAGGTGCTGAGCCCCTGGGGGGCCACCCTTTCCTCTTCTTTTCCTATTTTCAGGTACAAGGAGCTGGAAACCGTCGAGATTAGGACGGGGTAGTTATTTGTACATGGTTAATCATTTAAGTTATATATGTACAGTAGGTGTAGTAAGACCGAAATTGTTATCGGCATCAGCTTGTAAATACTCGGTATAGTTGGAAGGTATGTGTATGTTTGTTGTTAATGGAAAAAGATAATAATGTGTAGTCGCTCGGGAATCTAGTCCATCAGACCTATACAATGTATATGTAATAGCCTTGTTAGCCACGTGGGTGGTTAACGGTGTGTAACACCAACGAGTTAAGTAATGTGATGAAGTATGTTTTCCGCTGCAGTTTGTTGTAAGTGTGTTAATGTTGGATGGGGTGTTACAAAAAAGTGGTATCAGAGCGAAGTATCGCTCTGATGACTGAATTTCCGAGCTTAGGAAGTACCGAGTTAGGATTTTAGTACTTTGGGTTAAGGGTTGAGTGATAGCGTGAGAGATACGCTAGTTAGGTATTACCAGTGTGTACTGGAAACCTACTATATCCTTCCCGCCCTCCACAATCCCTGTTTTATAACTTGGGAAACAACGCTAGAGAGATGGAAGCCCTCTCATACTCGGGATACCCGATCTGGCTGTTATTAAGTACCTCTAAAGGTACGGAGAACCTGTCATACGGTAGATCCCGAAAATTGGGAATCCCAGAGACGGTTTCCATCTGAACAATGTTAACCGCATTAATAGCGAAGAATGAAGAATTTTGTGCATAAGAGAATAGAATTTCCGGCAACCTGGGTCGACATGCTGAGCAGTCGAGAATAACCAGCTTGCAACGCACCGACCGTGCAACAGGCAAGAAGGGAAATAATGGAACCCGAGACGAGAGTCTACGGAACCACAGTTGTTAAATGATACACCAACGGTATACCAACCGACGAAGGAACTACAACATAGTACCCAAACAAGAGACAAGTCTCAGTAACCACGACAAATGCGTGGAACGGGTTACGAAGAGGATACAGTACTAAGTAAAAAGGGGTCTTCCAGAATGGGAAACACCCTAGTTAGTGATTATCATGTGAAGACAGTGGGAAGTCACCCAGAGGATTTATTGTCAGGACTGTAAGGTCAAGTAAGGGCCAGCAGGGCCACTGATAACAGTGCGGGTGAGAACAATACCGCAACCGGTGTGTGTTTAACCGAGAGCCAGTTAGCATGGCGCACTTGCCATAGCAAGTGCTGCTATAACTGGGCTGTTCAGGAAAATTTTTAACAACTACAAGTACTTAGTAAAGTACCATGAAGTTAAGTGAGATCGTCACGACCATGGAAGGGCTTGATAGCCTAACCTCTGTAAATGGAAATACACCAGTCAGCAGGAAGCTAGATTTGGATATGGGAAGAAGGCATTGTAAAACCATAAGAATTTTTCTTTCAACTCAGATTTATTGCAAACTCTTGTCTTTCAAAACCAGATTTTCTTTCAAACCAATACTTCTTTCTAACCTTCTTCTAAACCAAACCAGTAAAACCAAGGGCAGTTGATAAAGATACAATAGTGGATAAACTTTCCCTCGATTAAGTTCGGGGAGCACGGAATGCATATTGTCATAGGACAATATAAGGGAGTTGACAACAGAATACTTCACCTAGGCGTGTGACGGACACTATGACTGTACCAACTGAAATGTGGGACGACCGCACTCCGATAGGAGCTTGTGGGCCTGACAGACCTACTTATGGGTTGGGTAAGTAGTAATGTATCAGTAGGGTACCCCACATATGTATACAAGTAGAGTCCGGAACACGGGAAGTAGTCAACTCCATACTACGGTCAGCAATAAAAGTCAAGCAAGAGCAACGGATTACCAAGAATGGCTAAAGTAAAGGAACTCAATTAAGTTAACGAGACTAGAGGAATTAGTGAATTCATTTCAAGGAAATGTTTAGGAGTCAGGAGGTGCGAGGTGCACTAACTGTTATGTAAAGACATAGCATATGTCTTAAGGATCCCAGGGATAAACATGATAGCTGGAATGGTGACCCATCCTGTGCATGGCAAGCAGATGCCTAATGTGGACACATTAATGTGCAATGAACGGGATGAAACTCCCAAAATGAGTACCTACACTACCAGGAAATATTGATCTTCACAGAAGAAGATGATAAGCCAATTAAGAATGCAAACGGCGTGGCTAACTGAATATACCAATAAGTGCGAACCAGATGTAATGGCATAACTTAGCAACACCCAGGAGCAATCCTTGAAACTGTATCAACGATAGTGGAACGAGATAACATGACAGAAACACAAGGGTTGAAACTAGCACCCAGTTTGGACATAAATTGTCAGGAGACGGACTGACAATCCTAAGGGGCATCCCATGAAAGGAAACGTGATGCAACGACCTTGTCATGGAGCCCAATATGGCGTCCAAACCATGTAACATTGTACAGAGAAGTACATGTGTGTGGACAGCCTACAATGAGCGCAGCTCAAGATAATAAGGCTTATAAGCCACAAGCAAGATATGTTATGTAAATTTGATTCATTACAGAAGTTTATGTTGTATAAGTGAATAGAGTGGAGAACGAACCACTACTTTAAGAGTGGGGATACCTCTCGATGTTGTGAAACCGTTGAAGCGGTAGTTATGTGAACCAAGTTCAATAAATATGTTAGGGATTGACCATGTTGTTGCTACCCAAGAGTGATTTGAATAAGAAAAATACGAAAAGAAGTGTTATACTAGTTGTGGAGACTGGAAGAGTAATAAGTTTAATAGCAACCACCATAGGTGTGTGATGCTAAATGTGTAGTGAACAACGCTCAAGGAGCATAAGGACTCAAAGAATAGCGTATCCAGCAAACAGCCAAATAAGTGGCAAAACACAGTGTAATGGCGGAAGCTAATATAATAGCGGATGCAGTGTAAGTTGATGTTGTATAATGAGTAAGGATACGGTGCGTAATAAGCGACCGTTATATAAGTATTGTTAACCGATAAGTGATAGCAAACAACTAGGCAGTAAGCCAGTAGCTAATATTACGAGATAAGAGTCTCAGTGAAAGACAGTGTGAATTCCATTGCGAATCGCATAAGAGATTTACTGTCAAGAGTTTACACCTCTGCACTCTGTATGACTGAGTGTTTTGGTATTGCACCTGTGCAGTAATGATCGAGTGAGATAGCTAGGATGCGGGAAATGTTAATTGTGGAGGAAATAGGAAGCGGCTTATAATGATATAGTGACCGATGCATAGGAAATGCAAGGTTGTACCAATGAAAGAATACATGTACAAAACTAAATGTGGAGGCATGATTAACAGTAAGTGACTATAGTAGCACTAACTACCAAATATCGGTATGGAATATACCTCAAGTGTGGGAAATAACTGAGAGAGCACTACACATTAGGTGGTAGCTCAATCTCAACCGGCAGTAAGTCGGAAGGAAACAAGTCAATCATGGTGAAACACATAACAGTTTACACAGTAAATTATTAAAGAAGTGGATGGAAAGTTTTGAAACTCACCGAATTTGCTCACGGTCAGAAATACCACGCATCGGTTGAGAAACCATTATTACCAAGATAAAGGTGATAATTGGGGACGTACAATACAGTAAGAATAACAAATGGGGCAAACTAAGCCCTACAGTTATTAGAGTTTCGCAGCAGAAACTAGTGAGCCAGTGATTCAAGTGTTGAATGTGCATGGTGAACATGAGTGAACGGCTAATTACTAATGCCTAGAAGCCTCACAGGCCAGAACCGAAACCGGTAATGAGTTAAATAAACTCCAATGAGAATTCTTGGTTTAGGAACTAAACCGCCAATATGGTTAAGATCCTGTAACCTGAACACATTGTATATAGACCGCGTGGAAGTTAAAACACTTCACGACGGTAGAACTTTTTAAACCAATGATTAAGTGATTGATTACGTGGGCGTAATCCCTTTTAAGGGGGGTAGAGCGCAAAACCACTTAGTGTGTATTACCGTACAAGTGTACGTGACTTATGTTGTGCATAGCACAAAATAATTTGTTTTGATGATTGGTGTGTGTGTTATGTAAACATACGCATTCATTCATGGTTTAATTGTGGTAATTGCGCACTGAAGATGCGAATACCATTGTGATAAGTGTGTTGATTTATTAACAGTTGTGTGTGATAGTACAAGTGTGGGGAGTAGAGAAACTCCCGGGGGAACAAAAACCCCGACAGTGTATAAATGTGAAACTGTATGCTGTATTTTGATAAAGTATATGTATATATGTAATATAGTGATTTATGAAAAGGGTATGAAACCGACATAGAACCTAGTAAGAATTAAATTCCTTAGGTAACTTGATTAAAGGTGAAATGGAGATAACTGATAGACGGAGTTCTATCCCTTGGAGATGTGGTGATTATGACTAGAACGATTTAAAAAGATAGAAAATTGGAAATGAGTGATTTACTTGATGTTTGAAATTGAAGTGGGAGGTGAAACTTGATTTTCATGTGATCAAGGGAAGCCGAACACAAATTGGGGTGGGAGGATAGTTCAACACTGATGCTGATCACATCAGGGTTGGATGATTCTTGAAGCTCCCTTAAGTGGTCACAATTAACCACGCTAAGAAAAGAAGCAAAGAGCATAAGTTGGACTTGGAGTTGTATGTGTTTTCAAAAGGATTTTGAATTGGAATTTATAAAACGTCGATAGATACTTTACATAATTAAAGTTCTCTTACTTAACCTCACAAGGAAAAAATTTAAATTTAAGTGATTGTTTTGATCTCCCAAAGGAACGGGGACGGAAGGTGTCCATCGCGACCGGGTTCTGCGGGATCACAGTATATATCAAAGATATTTTTGATTGTTATACATGATATGACATGTTGTGTGGTATGTGTAATAAATATTATTTTGACCTTGAGTCCTAATTTGGTCTAGTTCCGAAAGTTGTTGTGTTACCAAGACCTATGTGTCTAAATGTTGTTATGTTACCCAGACCTGAGAGTCTAAGGGTTGTTATGTAAGTATAATGTTGATTAAGGTACCCGGACCACTAAGTCTGAGGTTATCATGTAAGTATGTTATGTTATGTTATGTTATGTTATGTTATGTATGGATGTCAATATGTTACCCGGACCATTAAGTCCGAGGGTGTGATGTAAAGTATGTTTGGTTATGAAAGTTTTATTTTTATAAGTAATCCCTGTGTTTTAATCCAATGACGTGTGGGAAGTGTGAACTTCGAGGATGAAGTTCTTTTAAGGGGGGTAGATTGAAATACCCCAAACCTTGATATGTTTTTTAAATGTTAAACTATGGTATATAAAGGCTAAAAAGTGCCTTAGAAACATCAGTGAACAATTTAAACCATAGTAAAACACAATAAAACACTAAGACACAGTTTGAGCAAAAACATGCTCTAAGCTTGGAAGTGAACTTGGTTAGGATCCAAGAGCCAACCAAGACTTAATAATATTCAATTATGATTATATAAGGCTAATTAAGTCCTTAGGAAACCTTGGTAGACAATTAAACCAAACAAAACACAAATAAATGCCTCAAAGTCAATATGGGCAAAAATGTGCTCTAAGCTTTGGATAAATTTGTATAAGACCTAAAGGTCATACCTATACCCTATTTACATGTTAATGAACATATTAAAACTAATTACCAAAGAAAACCAAGCTTGAAAACAAGTTAAAACACAAAATGTGCTTTAAGGAGTCTTAAAGCACATTTTTGAAAATTTGTCTTGTAAATGAGTTTTGAATGGCTAAATGTCCATAATTACTCTTTAATTAACATGTGTACTACATAGTATCACATTAGGAAGTCCAAATCAATGGGAAATCAAAAATTTCACAACTATGTGCCTTGTTTTTGTGAATAGTAACTAAAATATGCTAGTTTATGACATAAGTCAATATAAGTAAGTTAGTTGGTCAACAAAGACCATGATATTCCCTATTATGTAAAGGGGGCCGATTTTTCATGTGTGACTCACCACACTTGACCAATCAAATAAACAAGGAAAGTAATAAAGCATGGTTACTATTTACTTTTAGCATAAATATCTCCAAAAGCAAGCTTCCTCCTCATTTCCTTTCTTCCTTCTTCATTTCACACGGTCTCCAACCTCTCTTCTCCCTTCTCATTCTCGGTTTGCTACAGCCCACACAACTACTCCATCTTTGAATGCTTGTAATTCCTAGCTCCATATACCAAATCAAATTCTAAGACCATATTTGTCTTAGTTAGGCCAAGCTCTACACTTCTCTCTTTTCAAATCTTTAAGAACTCCATTTCGGTGCCATGGAGATTCACCATTGATGGAGCTTGAGCTTACCTTTTCATGCCTTGTCATTCTCCTTTGCTTCAAGGTAAGGAAAGTCAAAGAAAAACTTCATTTCCTTTTGTTTTCATAAGTGACCGAAATCACCTTCTTCATGGTGTTTTCTTTTGCTTTGTTTTAGCTTCATTCCAATCATTCAAGGGCTTGGTGGAAACCTCTCTTGTTACATAT
Organism: Limonium bicolor; assembly: GCA_023374045.1. Taxonomy (NCBI): domain Eukaryota; kingdom Viridiplantae; phylum Streptophyta; class Magnoliopsida; order Caryophyllales; family Plumbaginaceae; genus Limonium; species Limonium bicolor. The sequence goes on along the minus strand of CM041781.1, from coordinate 152,151,882 downwards.
TCAAGTTCTCCTTCAAATTCTAAGGTAAACTTCTATTTTAAGTGTTTAAAACACTTATGTAAATTTAGGGTTTATATGTGAGTTTAAGTATGAAACTTAATGCTCATTACCCTTATATGTATATTGATTAGAAAGTTGACAAGTGATCAAACTCCTTGCTGATTTTCGGTTCAAGGAAACAAGAAAGAAGTTTGAGAGGAAAAGAGGTAAACAAACTATCTCAATGCAGTTTAAATGCCTAGGAGAAATGAGCTTGATTTGCTTAATAAAATACCTAAGGAGCCAATGGCAAATGACCTAGAGAAATGCTCTCAAGGAGTTTATTAAAAGGCATATGTAATGTTGAGTGTATTTGCAGGTTAAAGGCAATATATATGTGGGAAATTCAGTGTTTAAGTTAAATGCATTTAAGGGCCTATGAGCCATGTTATTTAAGGACCTAAGTGTCATGCAATTTAAGTTTATGCACTATATTGTGATGTAGTGTAGTTTAAGGATTTAGATGTGTGTAAAGAACATTCTTTGTGAAGATGAGTGTCTTGGATGGTTAAAGGAGGAAAAACAATATGTTTGTGTGTAAGGAAAGTGCATTAAGTGATTAAGTGTTTTTGGTTGTAAAAGGGTGAAAACCTAAGTGTTTGTGTGTGAGAATACTCTTGATGGATTTTAGGTGTTCTTGAATGTTTAATGGTGAAAGCTATGTGCTTTGGTATAGCAATATGCTAGGAGAACCTATGGCAAAATTTGGGTAATGTATAAGAAGTTTTAGGTGCTTAAATGAGTTTTGGTGAACTAGGAAATGTGAGGAATGAATGAATGTTTACTAGGGAAGAAAAACATGTATTAAGGTGTTATACAGTGCTATGAGGAATTAGGCACTATCTTGAAGTTCTAGGAATTCAATGAGTGTTTTTGAGGATGTATTAAAGTCTTGGAGAAGTTCGTTTAAGGTTTAGGTAATGTTGATGTACAAGGAGTGAATGATGTTTAGGTAAGGATATGAGGAAGGAATTTTAAGAAGGTGTGAACAAGGAAATTAGTTAGTAAGAAAAGATGCTTGGGAGATGATGTTAAGGTGTAGAGGAAACATTCTTGGCATAGTGGTTATCATAGGTATGAAACACCACTTGGAGAAACTAAGGAGAAAGCATTATAAGTGTTAGGAATTTTGGGTAAGAAATGAGTAAGTGTTTAAGGAGTTATAAAATGAGTTTTATGGATGTTATATGAAGGGTTAAATGTGCCAAATGATGTTAGAACACATTAGGAGGCTTGAGGAAAAGTTGGGAAGAAGTTTGACAAGTTTTGGACAAGTCCTGGTGTTGTCCGACCCAGTGCTCCGACCCACCTGTTAATTCACCCGTTGATGTTTCTGGAATGGTCCGACCCAGAGGACTTGGGTCGGACGGGAGGATTTGAAAGACGGAAAAAGTTTCTGGAACGGGCCGACCCAGTTTGTGGGTCGGACGGTGGGTCGGACGACCCAAAACATGTAAAAAAAAAACAAACAAAGTGTGGTTTAAGTAGTAAACCCTAGTGGGTATAATGATGACAACCAAGTGTGAGTTTAAACAAAAGAAAACGTGTCATTCAATCGTGTAAAGTGTTTAGTAAACCGGAACTTAATAAGTAATTAACCGACATTGTCAATCATGTCTAGGAGCTACGTTTGGCGGGACTCGTACGCAGCAAGGACCAAGGTATGGTTTTCTTGCAACCTGTGTCCTACCGGATTACACCGGCTTGTATGCCAATGTGTTTTTCTGTATGTTTGCCACGTTATAAGATAAATCATGAAACAAGTTTACAGTCGTTATTGTTATTGTGTGTTTACTTGCCGATACCGGTAACCTCAAATGCGCATGAAGGGCTAGTTAACCACTATTAGGTAAACGTAAGAGAACGGTATCCGGTAATAACGTTTCCGACCTAAGGAACGTTCTAACCACGGCTATGCGTGAGTTAGTTATGTGATGCTTGTGTGTGATGTTTGTGTGTGAATGTATGACTCTCTCTTCCCTTATGTGTGTCTAACAAGACTTAACCCAATGTTTGTGAATGTTTATTGAGTTCAATGTTGAACTTCTAACAAGTGCTAACGGGGGAAGTGAGGAGTCCGGTCTGTTCCGGCCACACGTGTGAGTATGGGAGTCGATGTCATAACCGGTTCGATTCTCTTTGTATGTTATGGTTCTTTTCCAATTTGGTTTCCAACCTTCCCTTTAGCTTAACCAAGGCTATTTTACTGACTCACGTCGGGCCACTGGGGCATACTATGTTTATGTTTGTTCGGTGTGCTTGGATCACTATATCCGAGGCACCTTGTGTTAAGTTATCCGTTCATTTAACGAGACGGTAATGAGTTATGTAACGTGCTTATCATGAGACTGGCAACATTCTCTAGGCTACAAGTGAACTGACTATGTTTGGGTCGGTTCATAAAGGGAACCGTTCCCGTTATGTTATGTGTTATTGTTGTGCTGCAATTCTTATTGCGTTGTGATGTGATATGTTGTTAAGATGTGGAGTATGTGGATCATGGATATGAAATCCAGTTTATTGTAAGAGGCGTTTAAGGATAACCCGATTGGTGGGTAAGTGTCGTCTATTAAGGAAATAGCTCCAGTAAAGGAGAAACACTCTAGGGGTTAAAGATCACAATGAGTGATTTGTTAAGTGTAGTTGTATTGGCTGTTTTAATGAGCCATTGGTGTGCAGTGTAATGTGTTGTGTATTGTAGTTTACATGCATGATTCAATTATAATCAACCGCATGCTAAGACGACAATTAGTTGTGCGTGGCCCGGTAGCATGCGGGCTGCGGGATTACCATACCAGCAAAGGTGCTGAGCCCCTGGGGGGGCACCCTTTCCTCTTCTTTTCCTATTTTCAGGTACAATGAGCTGGAAGCCGTCGAGAGTAGGACGGGGTAGTCATTTGTACATGGGTAATCATTTAAGTTATATATGTACAGTAGGTGTAGTAAGACCAAAATTGTTATCGGCATTAGCTTGTAAATACTCGGTATAGTTGGAAGGTATGTGTATGTTTGTTGTTAATGGAAAGTGATAATAATGTGTAGTCGCTCGGGAATCTAGTCCATCAGACCGATACAATGTATATGTAATAGCCTTGTTAGCCACGTGGGTGGTTAACGGCGTGTAACACCAACGAGTTAAGTAATGTGATGAAGTATGTTTTCTGCTGCAGTTTGTTGTAAGTGTGTTAATGTTGGATGGGGTGTTACAATCTTCAAGAACTCAATTTTGGTGCCATGGAGAATCTCCATTGAAGGAGGAAAAACTCATCTTTCCACACCTTATTGTTCTCCTTTGCTTCAAGGTAAGAAAAGTCAAAGAAAATCCACATTTCCTCTCATTTTCATACATGGCCGAAAATCACCATTAGTGATGCCTTGTCTTGCTCATTTTAGTAGCTTGATTCAATCTTCAAAGGACTAGGAGGAGTTCTACCTTGTTTCTTAATCAAGCTCCCTTTCAAATTCCATGGTAAACTTCCATTTTAGTGTTTTAAAGCGCTTATGTAATTTAGGGTTTAATTATGAGTTTAAGTGTGAAGCATTGTGATTAGTGTGTCAACTTTGTTAACTGTTGTGTGAGAGTACAAGTGTAAGGGAGTAAAGAATGTCCCGGGGAACTAAAACCCCGACAGTATATGTTTGCATAATACTAAATGTAAAACCATGTATTGTATTTTGTTAAAGATATATATACAGTATTGTGATTTATGAAGAGGTAAGAAATCGACATAGAACCTAGTGAGAATTAAATTCCCTAGGTAACTTGATTAAAGGTGAAATGGAGATAACTGATAGACGGAGTTCTATCCCTTGGAGATGTCATGATTATGCTTCAAAATGAAGTGGGAGGTGGAACTTGATTTGCATGTGATCGAGGGAAGCCAAACACAAATTGGAGTGGAAGGATAGTTCAACACTGATGCTGATCACATCAGGGTTGGATGACTCTTGAAGCTCCCTATAAGTGGTCACAAATAACCACGCTAAGGATAGATGCAAAGAGCATAAATTGGACTTGGAGTTGTATTGCGTTTTCAAAAAGGATTGTCAATCGGTATTTCCAAAACTTTCGATTGATACTTTTAAATAAAGGATTCTCTTATACTTAACCTCATAAAGAATATTTTTATATTACTTGCTCACGAGCTGAGGACGTAAAAGCCTTTGTCTTTGGATCGGTGACATCAGAAGTATATATGTTAAAAAAATTAAGTGATTGTTTTGATCTCCCAAAGGAATGGGGACCAGAAGGTGTCCATCGCGGCCAGGTTCTACGGGATCACAGTGTATATAAAATGTATTTTTGATTGCTATACATGCTAGGACATGTTGTGTGGTATGTGTAATAAATATTATCCCGACCTATGAGTCTAAATGTTGTTATGTATGGATGTGGATATGTTACCCGGACCATTAAGTCCGAGGTTGTGGTGTAAAGTATGTTTGGTTATGGAAGTTTTATCGTGCAAGTAATTCCCAGATTCTATGGAAGGATATGAGGGAAACTGTGAACTTCGAGGATGAAGTTCTTTTGAGGGGGGTAGATTAAAATACCCCAGACCTGGATATGTTGTTTAAATATTAGACTATGGTATATAAAGGCTAAAAAGTGCCTTAGAAATGCTATTAAGTAAACTAAACCATAATAAACACAATAAAGTACTACTAAAACAGTCTGAGCAAAAACATGCTCTAAGCTTGAAACAAACTTGGTTAGGACCCAAAGAGCCTACCATGACTTAATAACATGCAATTATGATTTTATAAGACTAATTAAGCCCTTAAGAAACATTGGTAGACAATTTAAACCAAAGAAAACACAAGAAAACACCATAAAGTCAATTTAAGCAAATACTTGCTCTAGATTGGTGTAACCTTGTATAAGACCTAAAGGTCATTCCTAGACCTTATTAACATGCTAATGAAAATTTAAAATAAATTATCAAAGAAAACCAAGCTGAAAAACAAGCTAAAACAAACAAGCAGCACTTTTTGAAAAATTGTCTTAGAAATGAGTTTTGAATGGCTAAATGTCCATCATTACTCTTAAATCAACCTGTGTACTACTTAGTATCACATTAGGAAGTCTAAATCAATGGGAAATCAAAAATTTCACAATTATGTGCATTAATTTGTGAATAGTGCTCAAATAGTGCTAGTTTAAGACATAAGTCAACATAAGTGATTAAATGGTCAACAAAGCCATAAAATATCTTCCTAACTAACAGGGGCCGGTTTTCTATGTGGTGACTCACCACCATGTGCTAGTTAAATAAAGAAAAGAAGTAAAAGGAAGAAAAAGAGGAATTACATTTATATGTCAAAATATCTTCAAAAGACTACCTCTCTCCTCATTCTCTTTTTGTCTCCTTTGTTCCCACCGTCACCTACCTTCATCCTCCCAAGCAAAAACGATTTGCTACAGCACCACACCATTCTCCATCTTCTTTTCCTTGTAACTTCCAACTCCATGATCCAAATTCAATTTCAAGACTACCTTTGTCTTAGTTAGACCAAGCTCTTCACTTCACTCTTTTCAAATCTTCAAGAACTCCATTTTGGTGCCATGAAGAATATCCATTGAAGGATGAA